>JAJEKB010018734.1:87705-102527 GCA_022393335.1 Macrotrachela quadricornifera
GATATATGGAGTATATTTTTACGAAGTCACGTCGCTAACAAATGATTAGACCCATATATGAATCGCTAGTTCTTTCTTATTACTATCAAAACATTATTCGTAGCTATAGCTGGTCAAGACTACATTATCATGTACTAGGTCATACATCACCATTACGACTAGTTCTGATAATAGTTTATCTAATTATGATCAGTATGAACAAGTGTTACCTTCATTTATTTATGAATCAACAGCTCTTCAGTGAAAATCTTTGCATTCAAAAATATTGGACAACACGGGAGATAATGTATGTAAGTGGCTTGGATATTAGTCTACCATAGGATTAACACGGGTTGGACAGGTTTCGTGCTGATGGAACGAAAGAATTTCTTGATTTAATACGTATTCTTTTCTCATTGTGTTCATAATAGTGTTTAAACGATTATTTCCGTAAAACACTAAATAGCTATGCCGCATCCTTATTGTCCTTGCACAGCTTTATTAGTTGTTGGTACTACTATGAGGTCATCAATGTCTCAATGTTTACGTTTATTCATATCAATTAGAACAAATAAATCTGTTTCAACAAAAACAAAAGTGTGTTGTACTACTGATTATACTTGTACAACTACTTATCTCTCATATGACTTAGACACCAACAACGAATACAATATGTCATTATATTATCAGATGAGAATGGTGTAATGCTGCAAAACGAATTTCCAATAGAGATTTGAGTTAGTTTTAACACTGTTATATTCTAGAAGATTATTCACTGTGAATTGAAAATCATTTGTTCTTCGTTGAAATCGATAATTTATACAACTGCCTAGGTCGAAAGTACCCCATCGGATCCGACAAAATCCGACATTACCCGACAGTCTGATCCGATAGGAAACCGATAGCTGGAAACCCGTGAAATCCGACGAATTCCGACGCCGGAAATTGTTGGATTCCGGTAACAGGATCCGATGAAATCCTTCTGTCGGAAAACGTCGGATCCGACAATATTGCTGTTCTGAGGTCGATTTTATCATATAACTAGACAAATATTTCTTTGACTAAATAATTTTTTTATTCATTTCGGTTCCATTTGTATATCCAAATGAAACAAAAAGTATTTTACTAATTTAAAAAATCTTTTCTATTTATTTATTTTAGGTCCAAATATATATATACATGAGCAAGGAAGTATAAAATTATTTTAAAAAGTTTTTATTCATTTATTTTAGGTCGAAATATATATATGCATGGACAAGTAAGTATAATATTAAGTAAAAAATTTTTATTGTATTCTCTTTCTTGTAGAGAAGAGTCTTAGAAACATAAATTGTTTGCTTGCTTGCTTGCTTGCTTGATTGATTGATTGATTGATTGATTGATTGATTGATTGATTGATTGATTGATTGCTTGTATGTCCGCACAAGGTCAAAAAAACATTTTATTAATATTTTCTATAAAGCTTAACCAAAGGGTAATCGGGGTCGAGGAACTCGAATCTGATGTTAGTTTTTAAAAATTTTTTTGAGAATCAATTTTTTACACAAACGATCACTTTTTTTACAAAAAATTTTTTTTTATAAGGGTTGACCGAAGGGTAATTGGGGTCGAGAAATCCGAATCTGATGTTAGTTTTTCGAAATTTTTTTGACGATCAATTTTTTACACAAACAACAAGTTTTTAACAAAAAGCATTTGTTTTTTATGAAGTTTGGTCAACGGCCGTAAATGTCCAGGAACTTGAATATGACTTCGATTTTTTAAAATTTTAGGAATGAATAGCTTGACGGTAATTTAGAAACACGATTTCTACGAGAAAGAGCTAAGCGAGTCTTCAGACGAGCGTTACTTGTTTATTTTAGATCTAAATATATATATACATGGACAAGTAAGTATAAAATTAATTTAAAAAATTTTTATTCATTTATTTTAGGTCCATATATATATCTGCATGAACAAGTAAGTATAATATTATAAAAAAAAAGTTTTATGTATTTATTTTAGGATGATTTTCATAAAGAATTATTTTAGTAGGTATTTTATTGCGAAAATAATCGTTTTTTATTTTTTTAGGATGATTTTCATACAGAACTATGTTAGTAAGTATTTTATTATAAAAATAATTTTTTTATATTAATTCTAGCATCATCTGGATATAGGATTATTGGTAACAAGTATTTTACCTACTGAATCGTCATAGGATCCTGTAGGATCCTGTGGCATCCAATGTTTTCCGACATCCGATCCGACTGTCGGAAATCGTCGGATCCGACATCCGACAACTTCCTGCCGGAATCCGATCCAAAGGATTCCGACAATTTCCGATAGGATCCTATCGGAAGTTGTCGGATTGTATGGGTTTTCGTGTAGGATCCGATAGTCGGATTGCTCGACCTGGGTGATATTTCCAATTGATTGAAGATTTCTTTTGATTTCTTCTTTTACATATTTATCATCATATTGTAATAGGACGTATCGAGCTACTAGAGCAAAGGAATCTGGTATGAACTTTGGCTTAGTTACAGTAACAATGATATCATTAATTTCCGTGGGTCATTTATCTGTACACATTAGTGTTGCATACGATTCTTTATTGTTTACATCTAACTTCAATTTATTATCTACATAACCTACGAGAGAAAAAGAAACTAAAATTCTTTGTTGTTTAAATTTTGACTCGATTATATTTGCTGCTAATCTATCGGACGGACGATTCTTTGGGTTTATTGACGGATCATACTCAATCCAAAAACATTGTAAATTACTTGAAACTGCACGTTTCAATTGATTAAACGGAAGACGGTGTTGTTGATGTTTTGATGCTGAGAGTAGAACGTGTAGTGAATTATTGTTCGATACCTGTGCCATGCTTATAGCTATTGAATCATTTTCTTGTGCGTTATTTTTTTAATTTTCATTTTCCAATATGCACCATTGTTTTAGTGCAGACTTAGTATTATTATCGCTGTTATCTAGACTGCTTTTAGGAGTTTGAGATGTAGAAAACTCGTAACGATTGTCTAGTGATGGTGGAATGGCGAATTGAGTTAGTTGCTGGTGAATATCAATTGCAACATTGAGATTACCACGTATATACGAATCGTTCGTTGATTTTTATTTGCGGTAGTGTCAATTGCTAATTCTTTTTTCTTCAGTTTTGCTGATGACTGACTTTTTTCTTGATAATTAGTGCTGTTGTTGTTTCTGAGACCTCTTTTCATTTTGAAGAGAAGAGAATCATGTATAAAAAAAATGTCAGCAAGCATTTGCACGTCTGTTTGCGAGAGAGGAAAAGATGGAAGTGACTTTTTCTTGTATTGAAAAAAAAAACACCTATACGTGAAGCAAGAGCATTTAGTGTTTATTCATTCTGCTACGGCAGAAAGGTAAAAACAACGTGTTTGATAACAGAAAGAAAGAAAAAAAGATTTGCTTTATCAAAGTAATGAAACGTGTGTGATTTCATCACAAACTATGCCATTTTTTTTCCGTTTTATTGCAAATTGAAAGTCGAAATACAATTTGCTGAAATGGATTCATGCAAATGTCCTATTACGGATGAAGTATTTGAAGATCCTGTCATAGGTGATGATGGACATACATATGAACGAAAAGCAATTTTAGAATGGTTAAAGAAGAATGAAACAAGTCCAATGACAAGAGAACCCATGAATGTTAATTCATTAAGAACAAATTATACTATCAAAAAAGTGATTGAAGAACTCAAATCTACATCACAAACACAACAAACACATTATCAATTTCAACTCGATGTTGATATTAGAAAAACAAGAACGAGACCATTGTTTCAAGGATTTGGTAAGTCAATCTATGAAGTTGAATGGATTAATCGAAATGGTCCATCAATTATTTTGCTCAAAATTGATGGAGCTAAAGCCAATCGTGAAGCATCCTTCTATGTTCAACTGAGTTGTCATCCTCATATCATTCGAACATTTGGTCTTGTTCAATCTAATCCTGGTTCAATTATGCTTCTACAAGAATGTGCTCCACATGGTGATCTCTCTGAACTATTGAGAGAAAATAGCTTCGAACCGATAGAACGAGTTTTAAGAAAAATATTTCTACAAATTTGTGATGCTATGATATGTCTAGCAGACAATGGAATTGTTCATGGCGATTTAGCTTGTCGAAATGTTCTCGTTTTTCAATTCGATCCAATTGAACCTAATGGAAATTTAGTAAAATTAACAGATTTTGGTTTAACACGTGGAAGTACAATCTATTCGATGGTCGATAGTCCATCAATGACAACAATGACTACTATTCCCATACGATATGCTGCTCCTGAAATTTTATGTAATCCTGACAAATCAAATTATTCTGAGAAGTCCGATGTTTATTCAATGGGTGTTCTAATGTGGGAAGCTTGTTCATATGGTCAATTGCCTTATTCTTCGTTAGATAATGACAGTGATGTTAGGCAACGAAAGTTAAATGATGGGAGACTTCCACAACCATCACAATGTAGTCATCAGTTGTGGAGAATCATTAATGAATGTTGGCAACAAGAATCCAGTAATCGTCCAACCTTTAAAAATCTGCAGGATTTACTGTTAGCGCTTCACTCTGAATCGGCAAACAGGTACGTCAGAATGACTTCTGTATGACAAGCATAATCAAATGATTTATATACTTTCAGCCTACAACAGAAGTCATACTCACATGTAGATTTAATTCAAAGTATTCTTACATTCATTCACTTTCCTTGACGTTTTACTTCTAACATTTCTTTCAGAACAATCTTTGATACACACCTCGGATGACGTCGTTTACATTCCATGTGAATATTGCAATCAACAAGTTAATTTCTCTAATTGGTCCATTCACATGGTAACACAATGCTTTAGTAGCTGTGTTAATCCATTTTTTTCTATTGTAGAAAACTTGTTTTGAACAAGAAGCAAATCGACTAGAAAACAAAAGGAGGTAGACATTTTTCTTTTCCCTTATTGAAGCATTCTGAATTTGATATTTTTAGAGTGATAAGTCAAGAAACTATTACAGATCGATTTCCATGTGAATTTTGTCAACAATTGTGTTCAATAAATGAGCTTGACAGCCATGCCGTAAAAATAAACATAATCTTTTTTAGCTAAATAT
This sequence comes from Macrotrachela quadricornifera, assembly GCA_022393335.1. Lineage (NCBI taxonomy): Eukaryota > Metazoa > Rotifera > Eurotatoria > Philodinida > Philodinidae > Macrotrachela > Macrotrachela quadricornifera. Next base: position 92,809 of record JAJEKB010018734.1, read on the forward strand.
TATTTCTATTTATTCAATAGACAAACTGTCATCAAAATCCTCATAGTAAACAACGTACTATTTTTCATAACCATTCGCCTCCTAAACAAAAAGGAATCAAAATCGACCAAACCAACTCGATTAATAGATTTCCCAAAAGTGATTCACACATTATTAAGATTGGTGAGTTCTAATCATCTATGGGACTGGCATTATCAAAATAATAGGTTTACATGACACGCATTATTGCACATATGATTTGAGAGAATGAAAATCACGACAGTATTTGTAAATTACTTCTACAGATACAAAGTGAAGGCATTGTACTTGTAAAAAACAAATCTCATCAAAGACATGTTTCATCTAAGATTGCCATTCTTATGCAGATGAAGTTAGCATAAGATTTGACTAATAATTGCCAAAATTCGTTGAACTCTATCCAATGGGATAATCAGATTTTACATAGCTCAAAATATGATTTTAGGGATCATAGATGGAGCTATGGGGAAGATGAGAATCATAACTTTTACTATATGAAATCAGATTATATCATTGGATACTGCTCATTCAGTTGTATTTGGAAGAGGTTTCTGAACGAATTTTGGCAACTTTCAGTTTAATCTTGTGCTGACTTCACCTATGTACTATTCTTTATCCTACAAGTAATTCCATCACCGCTTTTTTTTCTTGAAACAGCTTTTAATAAGTTCTACATTGAAAAAAATACCAAGCGTCTTACAAGATGGTGCATCCATTTATAGTCTAGTTTAAACATGTGAATCATTTTAACTTTTAGACGCTTTGATCTAATAGACACTAATATATCTTTTTTTGTGGAAGTCACATATAAAATGTGAATTTAAGTTTTAAGTCGAAGTTTTCCCGCTTCCCTCTCACCCCGTCCCCTTACAGACATTCTTAGCAACCGGGGACAAAGAAATGTTTTCCTCGTAGCCGGAATCAAAGATCAATGAGTATAGACTGTCTGTCACAGAAGTGACAGATATGGTTATATTTTTTTCGAAGAAAAATAGTAAGTATAAGTTTTTAGTCGAGATTCTTCGGGTTCCCATCCTTACGGACACCTCTCTTACCAACCAGCTTCCATTACGGACGGGTCCCTGTTACAGATGCCTTCATCACAAACACCTCCATAATGAAGCAGACGCGACATAATAAATGATTTTTGTGGTTTATCATCTCTCCCTTTTACCCTAAAGCTTTGTTGCACACATATATCTATTAATCCTGATTGTCAAAAATAATTAAATTGATTCTCGTCCAATAATTATTGTTAATATCATAATAATTTTATATTTGTTTATGATTCAAATAAAACAGATGATATTCATTATCCTTCGGATTTTAAAAACGCTCCTACTTCTTCAAGTCGTAGCTTAAATTTCTATCTACGAACTTATCTAGCATAAATCTTTCGCAGACACTTCAACTAATCTATAATCTACTAAATCAAGAAACAGATACACTTAGATATGAACAGCAAATATCAAGAAAAGTAGTTCCGATAAAACTATTTTTAATATTATATTTTCATAAATTTCACTCCCTTTCGAATTTAACTCAACATTTAGTCGTAAACTGTTTTTTCAGATGTCAGTTGAATTCGAAAAAGAATGAAGTTTATGAAAGTAAAAAGATTAAAGATAGCTTTATCAAAAATATTTTTCGTAATGTTTGCTGTTTATCCCATAGTGTATTTATTTCCAGAATTACCAGATCATCGATTGGTTGAAGTGTTTGGGAAAGACAGGTGCTAGATGCTTACTTGAGTGATATAGATCGACCAAAACGAAAAACCTAAGACACACGAATGTCTAAAATCGGTCATCTGTTGACACTTGAGCCGTTTAAATTTTGTGTCTTGATCAATCAGATGTTCGCTAAAGTATTTTGTTTTAGTGGGTGAACCGTCTTGTCAATACAATCGATACTTTTTGTTTTTCTATAGCGCAAGGATCAACAATTCCACCACCGGCACCACCAATGCCTCATTTTCTTGCAACATTTTCTAATCAATTGCAGCGATCAACAATTCCACCGCCAGCACCACCACTGCCCCCTTTTCTTGCAACATCTTCTAATCAATTGCAGCGATCAACAATTCCACCGCCAGCACCACCACTGCCCCCTTTTCTTGCAACATCTTCTAATCAATTGCAACGATCAACAATTCCACCACCAGCACCACCACTGCCTCATTTTCTCGCAACATCCTCTAATAAATTCCAACAATCAACAATTCCATCACTGTCACCTTCTTTCATTACAAGATCTTCAAAAAAATGAACAATGTGACTTTATTTGTTCCAGAAATTTTTGAGAAATAAATTATGAAGTAACCTGGAATCAGTTGATTAGAAAGTGGAAAGCTACGTAGAGAAAACTTTTCGATATAGAATTTAATTATCTTCTATGAAAGTTTTTGTTGTGATAGTATTAATCCTGGAATATAAAATTGAAATAACCGTTTGCTGATTTCTGAGGTGCATGTATTCATTATAGAGCACAAAAACACCAGTCACCTATGTCGTGAAAATCATTGCGATTTTACCGATCTGTACAAAAGTCAGCGTGAAACTGTAATTGATCGTTTTTGATACTGAATTCTAGAATTAAATAACTTTTTACCGCATGATGATGTGATAAGCCATATTTCGAAAAGTCATGAGAAATCAGAACGATGAATTGCTATTGAAATATTGATTTTAGTCCTTATTTGTGAGTTGCCAATCAATTAGATAGCTACCCAACGATTGATTAAGCTGAAGCTGATGTATTCTATTTTTCTCTTTTTAACACACTCAAAGATATTCAAAATTATAAATCAGATATTTTTCCATATTTATGTTGTTTCTGTCTTGTATACAAGTAGCGGTTGTCTTGGAGTTCCCACAGTATTCCAGTGGATCTAGACATCATAATTTATTTCGATAACTATTACCAGCCATTTGGATGATTAGTGAGGGAAAACCTTTACCTCGAGATTGGATTGACCAAAACAATGGGCTAATGGGAAAGATTCTGGACGTCACACTTGACATTAGTGCATCGATTTTTAAGGCATCTTTTCTAGATAAAATGCACTGAGAACTAGGAAAAAAATGTAGAAGAACTTATTATTTTCATGCCGGTGAAGTAAGTGGTAGATATGACCTTTTCCAGTGAATATTCGTTTATATTCTTTTATTTCGGAAGAGAAATTCTAAATCATTTCCATTATTATCATCGATTGTACCAAATATTCTACCGATCCCTATTTCTAATACATGCATCGAAAGGTTATTCTCTTCGTTGAAAAATACTGTTACACATCAAAGATCAAGTCTATCTGCAGATAAAGTCAATAAGCTGTTGTTTCTTCAAAAGAATCTTGTTTGCTTAACACGAATAAATGGAGAAAAATTATCGAAAAACCAAAAACAACACAAAAGAAGATTATCAGTATCAGATAATGAACAATTACTTGATGTTCAAAACAAAGAGAATTCGATGTCAGCAGCAATAGCTAAGCGAACGAAAACAATTGATGATTTTGATTATTCTTCGAATGATGTTGATGATATTCTCGATCATAATATAGATGCAGATGGTATTTTACTTGTTTCATAAATTGATATTTATACTTGAATGCAAAATTTATAATTATGGTGCTTATTTTTTGTTCCTATCTTTTGATAAATAAATTAAAGATCCTTTTTGAAATGATTGAGAACTGAAAATATTTTTCAAAATATAAATTGCATAAAATTTCTTCGGTCCCAGATCCAAACTCGAATCCAAAAAATTCAATTATTTGGACCCGAAATCCGACGAGTTCTGCCTAAGGGTACCGTCATAATATAGTACCTGAGGACCTATGAGTACTCTTATAATATAGTAATTGAGGATCTAAGGGTATCTTCATAGTAAAGTACTCGAAGATCTAAGGGTTCCTGTTTAATATGGCACTGGAGAATATAAGGATACTCTCATGATATAGAACTTGAGGATCTAATGAAACTTTCAAAGGATTTGTTTCTGTTCTTGCTGTGGATGGAAGAGCACCTAGAGACAAACATGAAAACTTACGATTAATTGCGGGATTAAAATTCATATTACAATGAAAGAAACTGACAGCAGGAGTTATTTATTTTTGAATGACTAAACCCGAAATTCTTGGTATCGTGGCTGACTGAGCTCAGGATCCCCCGTCTGTTCTCAGGTTTGGTCCATACCTTATCAAAATATTCGACATTTTTTCATAACTCGTAGCGACTAAACTATTATTCATTCAAAGATAAACAATTGATTAAAAATTCGCGTTTTTAACAGAACTTTAAAGATGCCAAGATTAAGTAATATCATACATTAACCCAAGAAAGTTATTAATGATTGATTACATTCGAGATGAGTTAAAAAAATAGTCAGTCTCCAGTTCTGAATTGGGAGTGGTCCATACCTATGTGCTGGTAACATTGATCACATATTATTTTGAGAATATCTCAATGTGGATGAATGGATAAAAGTTGATTCTTTTGCTAGAACAAGTACCGTACTTGATAGTTTAGAAAACATTTGGAAATGGGGATTCGGAATTAGTCTTAAGGACCCAAGGTTAGTTTTACAGTAGGACAAAAAAATTCTAACGAGCAATACGATAATTATAGCTTAAGATATATGTTTTTAAAGATTCGCAAAACTAATCTCATGAATAATAAAATATATTTTCTTACACTTTCGAGCTCGCTCTTCCCCATGGCATAAATATTTATTCAGAGTTTTGAAATAAATACTTAATGCCTGAAGTGTCGCGTTACGGAGACAACCTGTATTGCTCTTTCTTTGGAAATTGTCTATAAAGCTATCGGTTATATAAGGAATTCTTATTTGTGATCGATAATTTTGATCATTAGAATAGGTTCCACCTGTATAATACAATTACCAACTGTCTAATGCGTCCATTAAGCAAAAACGAAACTGTGATTACGGTGTGCTTTTCTAACTCACCGCTACAAATTATCATACTATCATTATCCATTTTAGTGATAACAGTATAGAACTAACTCTGTCTTGATTTCTAATTTCTGGAAATTGAAACGAGATCATCTGAAGATCGTGGTTACTCAAATGAAACGTTAACGTCATGGTTACTGTAGTTACCGTCACCTTTACCCTCACGTCGAATGTCTTTTCACTTGTTTCGATCTCTAAGTTTTACGTTTTGCATGAATACTGTTTAAAATTGATGTTGTTTGGTAATAACATCAAGATAGAACTATTCAAGTCATTTATTGTAATAGCTCAAACAAAATGGAGCGTTAGTCATTTCAAACGTATTAAGTGCAACAATAAGCAACCGTGTGCATTCTAACATCGAATATGTGTTTGTTTACATATGACTTTTTTCGCTTTCACACAAAACGAAAAAGATAAACATTTTCTTCTCCTCAACGTTTTTCATCATTGCATGAATGGAAGCACGGTCGATACGCAAACATAAAACAGACGAAGTTTGTACATGCTGTAAAGCGTATGTATTTTTCAAAAATGTCCCGCTTATGTCAAAGAATTTTCAAATTTTTCAGGTGTAGAACTAAAATGCAAGAGTTTTCTGAAGAATGGACAAAAAAACTTGATTTACTCAAAGCAGACATACGTAACGATTTATTACAAACTGAGCAACGTCTAACACAAGAAATGATATCACTTGAAAATAGATTAAATTGGGACATACAGGACAATTGCAATCAAATAAATAAAACCAGGAGCACGCTGAGTGATCAACTGAATAAGTTGAGCCATGCTGTTCACTATATATTAGAACACATTATCCCCTGTCACGATACGCAAGCGTGTTTAGAAATGGTAACCATGCTCATTAGTGGCTCTCGTCCTTTTTCAGGAAAAGTAATACGAGATCGAGAACGAATGGAACGTCTGAAGCATAATTGTTTCTGGTTTCTATTAGGACTCTTTGGTTTTATAATGGCTATAGGAATGGCTGCGATTATTATATCAAGTAGCATTCGGACTGATCATTAATACATTTCCTGCCTATGTCTTTAAAATCGCCTCGATTTGGACGATTTATCGACAGTTCTTTTGAAAATGATGATAAATCCTGGTTTCGATAAAAAATCAGAGATTTTCTTATATCCCTACTAAATTACGACTAACTCAATGATTTACTTAACTTAATATTTTCTAATTCAGAGAAAGGCAAAATATCAAATTTGAGTGATATCTTCAGTTAGAAAGAATTGAATTACAGATGCCATATACTATAAAATCTTGTTTTTCTTTTACTCTTCTTTTTATATTAAGACTCCCTCAGAAAAGTCAATTTTTCAAGGAAAAGTCAAAGTCGAGATTTTATCATGAGAAGATGCATCGAAATTTTCTCTTTTAGAATAACTATGACTTAACGCAAAATCAACTGATTTTGGCCCACTTATCATCTAAAACTTAGCTCCTACTATAATATTTTTCGAGAAATTTTTCTGATTTTTTTTACAAGGTTTTTTCAGTTTTTTAGGCAGCTTTCTCGTTGCATCAGCATTCTGTAAAGTTTTTTTTAATATGAATCATTACAAAACTATTAACACTTAAGACTAAGATCACATATGTATAGCCTATTCTGAGCACTGATACATAATTCAGATGTGTTTCGCAAAAACCAACTTCTAAAACATATTTAACCTATTTCTCAAAATCAATTTTTTTAAATTTACTGTTTACGCGGGGAAGAATCTCTTAATAACGACTCGATAGAGAAGGGTTTTTTTTATTGTATAGCAGGCAATTAGGGCTAGATCGTAATAGAGCCCAATTTTTGAATTTCTCTTTTACTGAAATAAAAAATCATGGCACTTCATTTTTATTAGCGCTTGAAATTTGAAAGTTTTTTAAGGAAGTATTTTTAAAAATCAAACGAAAGAGAGTTCAAAAATCGGACTCTATTATGTCCTAGCCCTGAGGGTACTCTACAAATGAAAAATCGTGTCAACATGCTTAGCTAGTAATCTTATGTCGAAAACCTTCCTCGAGTGAAGGCTAGTTTTGACAAATAAATTGACTATAACTTATTAGTTTCTTGGAAATTCGGAGAGATATATTAACCACAAACTCTCCCGGCTAAGTTTAACATTCTCTGAAATTTTGGTTGAAATCAGAGGAGAAATAAATAGGTTGGTTTCTGAGGAGCTCTCAAACTACTCTTTCTTGTTGTATTTAAACGATTGATTGTGCGCTTTTTTTATTTAGATCCTCTCGACTTGTTTTTATTTCATCTACAAATGAGCAATCATCATAACGCGTATAAAGATCCATTTATTAATTATTACTGAGAGTCAGTAACTAGTCGAAGTGATCAGCCTTATGCTACAAGAGTATTATAATACTAGAAGTATCCGTAACGGTATAGATACAGTAGGATACCCGTTATGAGTTTAGGTATATGAGATGCTGATGGTGGCGTGGACACGGTTGTAGCTAAGGAGAAAATCCAAACAGATAACGTTTACTGATCATTCAAGACTTCCTATAAATCACGATTTGTTTCAGAAATCAGCAAAAAAATCGTGAAAAATCATCATTCTGGACGATATTATCACGATTAACCGCGCGATTTATTGGCCGAGGTATCGCGTTGAAATAGGCGATTTTTGGCCGATTTTGATGATATGAGGATATATGTTTAAATATTTTAAAGTTTTTTCCGATTACTCAGTAGAAAGATTCGTCTGAGTGTTTCGGAGATTGTCGAACATATGTCGATAATTTTTGTAAATGTCTTTAAAATCTTGTATTTAGAGATGTGGTTTACTAGTGTGCATGATGTGTTGTTGAAAAGCATAAGGAGTGTCAGTGCTTGAAAATACACTCTAAACTTTATTAGCTGTACCTATTTTTATCGATGGAATGTAGGTGTTGTTATTTTGAGGATTTTAAGTGCAACATATGCATTGGATGAAGCGGTAAAGCGAAAAAATATTCGAATATGATGGCAAAGGAAGTATGTATCTAAATCATCCTGCATTTTTAGAAAACTATGGCAGATTTGAACTCCGAGTATGCGCTTGCGACGTTTATATGTCAATGTTTATTCGAATATTGTTCCAAATGTTTCCTTTGGGTTTGTATTATTGATTATTGGTCTAAAAGGAAAGCAGGTGTATGAAGTGTTGTGATTATGGCAGAGCAAAGGGAAAATAGATATTGATGATCGACATCCTGTGTCAATGTAAAAAACGCTGGTTTTTGATGTTGGAGGGCTTATTGTGCTATCTATGGTTAGTCGTTATAGTTTATTATGAAGTTTGAAGGATATTTAAGTGAAATATCGTCGTGTTTGATCAGGTTTACAGTCTACAAATGTCTTCTCATAAAATCTCATTTACTTCCGAGGTTAGAATCCAATCAGATCCGATGGATTTTCATGAAATCAGACAGCAAATTACACTCCAAAAATCGATAAAACAAGGTTACTGTGTTTTGTTATTTACAATTAAGAGTAAGTCGTTATATGCCTCGTTAAGCCACATATTTCGATATTCAAATTAATCGTTCTGACTAGCTATAATCATCGTACATATATGCGCTGCGATAAGGATCTTATTATTTTTGTTACTGTCAATATAAAAACAAAAACAAATGCTTAGAGTATATTTTATTATTGGCATTTTTTCTGGCCTTTTTTTATTTATTCGTGAAAAATGAAGTGATAGTATATGGAATTAAAATAGAAATTAAATAGAAATCGCGCTACAATAATTTCCATTAGAGACAGCATCATTTTCATAACAAACATTACTAAAATTAAATTGAAAATAAAGTGATGATAATGAAGATTTAATAGCACTATCAATCCAAGCTGGTGGAGCAAGATAAAATGCTTCACCTACTAAACTAATCTGATGTTTTTCAAATCTTGTCAATGGTTTTAATGCCCAACTAATAATTTGTTTATTTGTAACATTACTATTTGATTTTTGAAAATGCCAAGCTCCAGACTAAATATAAGTAAATGTTTTTGTTGGTAATGGTATTTCAACATCAACAAATAATGTTCTTAATCATCTTAATAATTCATCAATCAAATCTTTTTGTGATGAACGATGAATTAATGTTGACCAAGTATCAATACATAATCCATCATCATAAACTGTTTTTGTTACATTTTGTTTTCTTTTTTGTGGATGTCGAGATAATATTTCAATAACATTAATACAAATTTGTTTTGTCCATACACGATCAATATTTGTATTTGATAGATTCATTTTTTCCCACCATGGTTCAGGCCAATAATTGATTATAACTACTACTTTAATTGGTAAAATTGATTGAAAATGTTTATTTGATTTAATTTCTTGAATAATTAAACCATTTATATTTATCCAATTATATGGAGGTATTGTTATAATTAATTGTTTTCCATAAATTTTATAATTTGTTGTTTCAACAGAAAATATAAATTCATTATTTGTATTTTCATCAATTTGAATAACTTCTTCATTTAAATAAAGTTGAGCATTATTTAATTTTGTTGCTTTATCAATCATTCTTTTAGCAAATTGTGATAAACCTTCATTAGGATAATAAACAATACCATCTATGCGTGACTGTTGTGTTAAAATTTCCATAAAAGAATAAGTATCTACATTTTGAAAAGTTCCTCGATATCTATGTGAATCTCTTAAGAGAGGGTCAATGAGAAAACCGACCTTTTTTATATATAGTCG
>JAJEKB010018736.1:0-10646 GCA_022393335.1 Macrotrachela quadricornifera
TCGTTACCAACTTTCATTAGTTCTCACAAAGACCTAAGCTTAAGTATACCAAAATATAACTGGAAGACCCCTAGAATTGCGTCGCAATCTCAGGATCTTAATGAATTATCCTGTTCGAAACAATAACAGAAGGAGCTAAAAATTTTATCACAGATACAGTACTCTTCAGGCTAGATTTTAGTGTGATTTAAGTCTAGGTCTCTATAGAAACTAATGAAAATTGGTCACAAAAATATATCAATTAGCTATTTTCCATATAAAACTCCTTTGGTCATAACGAATCTCATATAGATAGACGCTCCCTGTATCGCTCCATCAAGTGGCTAAAAACCCTCAACTCGATGGCTATCAATGGTGCAGAGTTATTTAAAAAATGGTGGATGCCATTTTAAAAAATCCCCCATTAGTAACTAAAATAGTTACTAGTTACTAGTAAAGTAAATGTAAAGCACAATCCCTATTCTATATATCAGTCACACCAATGCAATGAATTTGTAGCCTAAACTTTTCTCTATAAAATGAGGCGGCCCTAAGCTCAAACAGTCGAGCTATTGATGAGATAATGTTAAAATACTGAGTTCATCCTCCAGATAGTGATTTTTAGCGTCAGAATAGACCCTTAAAGCTTGCTTTAGCTCACACTTTTCACAGGCAAAGCCAAATAACCTAATATTTTGGATTTGATTATGGCTTGTCCAAATCTCTCATTTGAAATAAAAAGAATCGAAAAAAATACTTTTCACCGGTGGATTAAGGGTTCCCTCTGGCGGACTCACCCTCAAGAGCTATCCTGTGAGGTATCCGTAGATCCTCAAGAGTTATCGTATGGCAGGACCCATTGATCCTCGAGCTATTATATAATGGTAACGATAGATTCACAAAGACTATCAGTGAGTAGGAGATAAAGAGATAAAGTTATAAGTATAAAGGAGTTAATGGACTAAAACTTAAAAAGCAAAAGGATAAAACTAAAAAGGTATAAGGAAACAAGGGTATAGAATAGACAAGGCTATTTGGAATATAAGGGATAAGGAAATAACGGAACAAGGGTATGAGAGATGGTATTGCAAGAGTATAAAGGTTCACAGATGTAAGACTACGAGGGTATAAGACTATAAGATCTATATTTATATAATACATACTGAGTGACTGTATATTACCGAATCAAAGCTAAACAACAGATGTAAATCTTTACGGTGAAAAAGCATCTGTGTAGCGTGTACGGACTCTTGTTAGTTATTTTGTTATCCATAAATTTTTATCAAATCGAGTTTAAGATAAAAAAAATTTACTCGTTCTGTAGAAATTCAGTACGTTCCAGTTAGATTCAATTCATAGTAGAACTAAAGAAATACAGGCTCCTCCAACAATGATATAGTAACAAAGCAGAAAATAGAGATCATCATTAGATATAGATAACAGTCATCATTAGATATAGATAACAGTCATCATTAGTATTAGTAGCTTTTCGAATAAAAATGCAGACTTATTCTTATGGTCAGAACGGATAGATGTAGAAATCAATAGTTGTTGGGCAATGTGTAGAGAGCTGCGGGCTTGTCCAGACCCTAATCCAACCCAGATCCGTGTACATAGATTATAGTCCAGACAAGGTTTGCATCCAGTTTCGAGTCAACTTTACATTGATTTTATTCTGAAAATAAATAATAAATAGCTGAATTCTTGATCTTCTAGTTAGTCAAGTGAATAGAAAGTGTTAGATGATAGTAAAAAAAATTCAGATGTGAACCAAACCAGGCTCGGGTCTGAAATTTTGAGCTTTGTCGGGTCCGGTTCCAGGTCTAAAAAAACATGACCCCGTAGTTCTTTACATCTAGAACATTCAGAAAATGCATGAAGCGTTTGTTTTTATCCAACTAGCTTTTTTCAAATGTGATATTTGTAAGCAATACACCGAGATCTATGAAACCATAGCAATTTCTAATAGATCGACGACAAGATAATTTTTTGGATTTCTAACGAGAATCTAGGTGTGAAAAAATGAATTGTAATAAAGGAGAACATAAACTTGGTAAGGGAAAAATAGTCAAGGATGAAAGATGATCCGTAAAACAATAAAATTAGGTTTCAATTTTTTTGGACCTTAAATCTTTAGTTTAGCGAACTACTTTTCTGTTAAGAATTTTATTGAATAATAGGTATTTATTAAAGTTTATTGATTTTATTTATCAATAACTAGATCAGTTTCTGTAAATGTGAAAGTGATTCTATTCATAAATATATTTGTTAAAAGCTAATTAAAAAAATAGTTTGTTTTTAATAACATGATCAATGGAAATGTTATTAGACTATTTTTCATCAAAGAACAACATTTATTTCAGAATTATGTTTTATCTAAAAAATAGATTTAATATCACTCAAATAAAACTTAAGCAGTTTATCATAATTAATGAACAAAACAATGATGAAACATCTTATGTGAAGGTCGAAAGAAAGATGAATAGAATTGTTGAGAATAAGTCAAAATTACACTAAGAATAGATCGAGAAATAAGTTGGGTCGACCAATTTGACTGGTACTTCATTTTGGTATAGTTCTATTGTAAAGATAAAACATGGTGGTGTTCAGGCCCATTCAAGATTATCTGAGATCCTCTCTCGTATGACTCGAACAATAGTATGTTTTATCCTTACAATAGAACTATACCAAAATCAAATATCAGTCAAGTTGGTCATCCTCATTTTCACAAGATTTGTCAATGTTATGAATCGAATGCAGCAAACAAAGAAAACATTCTATCTTCTAGTACATAGTATACATTACGTTGTTTCTATTTAGTTTGACACACTATATGTCGAAAATTTTAATGTTAATCTTATCTGCAGAAAACTAGTTTGGAAAAAAAGACTGTCAATACACTGAGACAGAATAGTCAAAAAAAATAAGATTAAGTGAATTTCATTCTCGATATTATTGCAAAATTATAATATTATCCGTATCGACTTATACTATAATATGTTTAAATAATCTTTTTTTTCTTTGTTTCCATCCACTTTATAAATTCTCATTATTAGGCACAAAAATTAACTTTTTATTGCAAGCGATTCTCAAGCTATGAGAATTGCAAAGATCAAAATCTTGTATTTTCCTACTATCTATTGATTAAAAAAGTGAAATTTTGTTATATTCCAGTTTTTCTTTTAGTTTAACTTGCTCATCATTTAGTAGAAGATATTTGGAACTTTTAGAGAATGGAAATAATTTGCTACAAGATCGCATCTTTTTTCGATAGTTTTTGATAATCTTTAAAGTGATAGACAATTGCTAATTTATGCTTCGTGAGATGAAAAATGTAGATGGAAGCAAAGAGGTTTTTTGTAGAAAATTGCGAAAGGTCTTGAATATTAAAGAAATGGAGGCGATATTGTTTGAGCAAAATACTTTCCTTCGCATGCAGTAATCGAATATTATAGTTGTCATACTTAATAATTCACAAGATTTCTAGTTTTGTTTTCCTCACCGCTTGATTAAACCTTAATCTTTTGGAACAAAACCTTGTTCCTTTTTCTTCAATATATGCAAATTACCTGTAAGAAAGAAGATTCCTTATATAGAGAATGAACCCACATGTATTTTATCCTAATCGATTCATCTTCGAAAGCGTCATTCATCATATTATTTAATGATTCTCAGATAAACCATTACAAATGGATGAACATCCTAAATCTATTATATTGCGTAGCCTAGATATGTGTTTCACTGAAATCCACAAATTTTGTGAATTCAAATAACACCGGCGTTCTAGCCAAGTATAATCATGTTTAATTATTTGTTTTGTAGTTACAAATCCAAAATTACGTCGTGTTGTATTGAAGTAAAATTTAGATAAAGTCTTAATATGTTTCTGCTCAAATGTCTCACAGAAGAAAACCCTTTTCGATAATCTCATTATTTCATTTGAAACTATTTTTTTGTAAATGGTACAGAAATTTTTTAAATCACTCATATACAGATGTGCATACAATAACATATGAAATAGCGACCATATAGTTTTGACGCATATTTATCAAAACCGATTTGTGAATGACTAGACCCATGTTACTGAAAGTATATCAATCTTTTTGTGTTGGATTCAGCGATACATTTAAATAGGTCATAAGAATGTAAGTGTTTTTCTTTTTATTGTTTTCGATCAAAACGATAAGCTAGATAGACTTGTCGAGTGGAAAAGACAAAACTGACAAGATATGACAAATAGTTTCATAGAATCGGAATGATTTTTTGATAAAGGTTTAACATAAGTGTGTCAACACACTGAGAAGAAGAATTTAATATTTAATGTTAATATCTCAAACAAAAGCTCTCATCAGACTATGATAACATTCAAATTATTAGATCACTATGTTCTGCCTATGTGTGACATAAGATGAGAATAATATTTTGAGGCCTAGCTTAGCACCCCAAAATTGAGTGTACGTATTGTTTTGACATAATCTTTTAAATAGATCAATCATTCGAAGTGAAACACTTATCCAATGATAGAGACCTCTCTACACTATAAAATCATCCTATTTGGATTGTTCCACACAACTCCTTCAATAGAAATGTTAACCTTTCCATTGTTAGTTTTTTTTCAGTAACTAAAAATCTTTTGTTCATATATTTCTTTTATTCTTATATGGAAAACAGATGTTACTTTTTAATCAGAAAGAGTAAAACATTTCTTTCTGTGAATGTTTTCAAAATTGGACGTTTTGTTCAAAAGTTTAGTATTAAAGAAAACTCGATACAAGGTATCCTCTTTTTCTCTCATCGAAAAACACTGCCACAACGTGACAGTTTTCTAGAATTATTGTTTTTCATCTTGCATTTCACGATCAAACTTCTCCATAATAAATTACATTGTCGTTCACTAACAGTCACGAAACGTACATTTATATCAATATATATAAACTATTATCCGTCGGATCTATTGCGATTGACAGAACGGGAGCCTAACAGTTGTAATAAGATTAGCATATTTGTTGAAACAGCAAGTATCAATTCACAAGCTATACTGTAAAAATAAAATCTCATCAAATATGAATTACATAGGGTGATCAAAAAGTTCTCGGAGCTGTTCAGAGATTCCTTCTAAGAAGCTTTGAGAAATATCTTTTTGCATAGTCTGATAGAGAAAAAAATTCTCTACTTTTCTATGCTATTTGATTCTACTTCAATCACTGTCACGATGATAAAACTTTAATACGAACGGTTGTTTTTCGTGCTTCACGGTTACGGAAATCTAAGCGAGTTTAAGTGGGTATTTTTTGAATAATTTTTGATAGGAACAAGATTGAGACCTGCGGTTTTCACCGTTCGAAAGAGCAGACGAAGATGCATCGAACTGTTTAATAAACGTTCTTCTACCCCGTTCTCTGACCGCTGGTGAATGAGTTTTCCGAATGTTGAAAAGAAACTGTTTTTTCAAAAACACAGTTTTTACAGAAATTGGTAAAAAAAATCACTTTGGACTTGTAGTAGAATGACTGTAACTTCTAAATAATTTATCCTGAACATCTAAATAGTGTGTACCTTTCTAAATGTTCCATGAATAGTTCGAGATTGCGTCTTGAAAATCGGAAACTTGAGGTGAACATCTTGCGGGGTAGCCTTTTTCGAAGAGGTCAATTGAAACTCTTTGAAAAGTTAAGTTTAAGTAATTATTGTGTACGATTCGATGCATCTTCATCTGCTCTTTCGAACGGTGAAAATCGCATGTCTCTATCTTGTTCCTATCAAAAGTTATTCAAAAAATATCTGCTGAATGATAATTGTTGTAACCGACAGACATGAAAAAAAAAACAGTTTTATTGAAGCTTTATTATGGTGACAGTGATTGAAGTAAGATCAAATAGCATAGAAAAGTAGAGAATTTTTTTCTCTATCAGACTATACAAAAAGATATTTCTCAAAGGTTCTTAGAAGGAATCTCTGAACAGTTTCGAGAACTTTTTGATCATCCTATGTAAAATACAGTTGATGCAGAAAAATATCATTAATGTAACATATTAAAATCAGAAAACATCGTAAGTTATTACACGATCTTCGAAATGATCTACTACATAATCAGACGAGAAAAAGACTAGAAATGTCATCCCATCCTGACACCCATCCAAAATGTCTTTTGAATGGAAAAAATAAGGACATCTGCGATAGTACGTCAGACAGGTTATGATGCTGTATTGTGTGCTGGATGAGTCTAGACTATTACCCATTTCAAAATATAAGAGCCCTGAGTGTTTTTTAAATAACTTTTGATAGAAACAGGATAGAGACCAGCGGGTTTCACCGTTGGAAAGAGGAGACGAAGGCGCGTCGAAACATATATAACAGACTCTCCCGACAATTTTCCTTGAGTGTCTTCAATCGAGATCTTTCATAATCGATCTACCACGCCCAAGCGTTACAATGAGTTTCCGATTTTCAGGAGTGTAAAAGAACCGCCAACTGAAGATCTACAAAACTACGTATGGCTCAAATTCTTAGCTTCCTTTGTTCAGGAGTTGGAGGCATCCTACTCAACATTGTAAGCCGATTTTCCGAAAAATTTCTGCTAAAAAAGGGACTTTTTTTTAATTTTTGTTTTTTTCCTAGAAAAAAAACCAATTTTTTGTCGCTTTTTTTCGAAAACTGATCAGAAAAGCTCTAGAAAACGTGTGACAAAAATCTGTAATATATGATTTGATGCGTTTTTACCTCCTCTTTCCAGCGGTGAAAACCGCAGCTCTCTAGCTCGTTCCTGTGAAAAGTTATTCGAAAAATACTCAGGGCTCTTCTATTTTGAAATAGATATTAGTTTAAATATAAATATATAATTCAGAAGATTAGATTCGAACATGTACACTATATATTACTTATCCATCGCTTAGCCTATTGAGCCACACCATTAAGGGATCAACTTGTATATTATTCATAGTCATTCGTCAGATGCTCCTGAATACAATTTTGCTTCGCTTTTCTTCAAGTTTTGGTACTAATAGAAGAATTTTATTATACATTACTAAATTGGTTGGATATAATTTTTTAATGTTAATTTTCGAACTTTTTATTGTTTTCTAAGAAAATTTCTTTTGACTGTTCAGTTCTCTTAAAAAAGTATTTAAAAAAAAATCAATTTTAAATATAATTTTTTTTTCTTCTTATAACTCAAATTTATTTTGTACCTTGATCTTTGCAATTCAACTCTGAGAACAAACTAAAATTATTCAATCAAAATCTGTTTTTGAATTTAAATTTAAATAACTAGAAACTCATTATTGAACATAATAAAATGACCTTTTAAAAACCGTT
This sequence comes from Macrotrachela quadricornifera, assembly GCA_022393335.1. NCBI lineage: Eukaryota > Metazoa > Rotifera > Eurotatoria > Philodinida > Philodinidae > Macrotrachela > Macrotrachela quadricornifera. Next base: position 7,294 of record JAJEKB010018736.1, read on the forward strand.
AATGTTGAAAGACTTTTCTTTTTTTTTTTATCGTTTTTCATAAGAGAAAAATCAACCGTGATGACATTTTTTAGTAATATTAATTTAATAATTGTGGATAATATTTACAATCGTTATGTAGTAGATTATATTTGATAATTGATGATAGATAGAAAGATGCCTCTTCACACAATATTGTATAATAAATTTATAATGTCTATTTCTATTACTGTAGATAGAAGACAAAAATACACACTTTACTACCACTATTGTCGACGTACACTGTAAATGTTTAGAGTTTTACTTTTAAAATTCCTCTGTTTGATTGAATCAATTAAAAGGATAATTAAAATGCTTTTGTAAAATAATGAAAATAAAATATTCCAACTGTAAAACTTAATAACAATGTGGAAGCAACTGTTTAGCAAACTTTCATGATAACACTAGTTTATGCTAAGTGAAAGTTAGATAAATAAATTTATTGTTATTTTACTATCTGATCTATGTTTTAAAAGCATTTCATTATGCGCCATTTGTTATTAACAAGTTACACACATATTGAAAATATCCTGTTTTTTATTCTTTTCTTTTTTCGTTTCGCCAATGACCAAGTTCAAAGTCATTAGCTCAAAAAATTTATTGAATCAAACTAATTGTTCAAAAGTTTTGCATTAGTATGGATCGAGATTGATAATACATTTTCAGAAAAAGAATAATTATAACTTGTTCGCATGACAGTTCAGACTAGTCTTGACTACTCATGAAGATGTTTCAGATCAGTAAAATTGCTTGTCCATAGTTAGTTTTTAATCGTCTAGTCAATGAGCGAGTGTTATTTTGATATTTAGACTAGCTAAATTGATGCTAGTCCATTGTCGCGTCATAGCATATCGTCAGAATATCTTGTCAGATATTGATGATTGTCAGATCGAATGTTCGAATCCATCTTTCCACTTTTTCTTTTACTCTTCTGACTGGTCTGGACGTGATGGGGTTCTAGGACGTTTTAGACTACTGTAAAGATGATTGTAGGGTACTTCTCGTATAAATAACTAGTCTGGACGAATAAACAAGACGTTTCAGATTGGTCATAACCAGTATTAAGAACATTTTTGACTAGTCGTGTTGCTCGTTTCCAGTATCTGTTTTGCTCACTTGAAATATTTTGATTTTTGTGTACTCAAAAAGTGAGTACACTACTAAAATCGGTCAGTGCCTCCGGCCGTCCGTCTGTTTATTCGATAACTCTTCACAATCACATTCGATTGAGCTGAAATTTTGCACATAGAATTGTCTCATCAATATCTCGATCGAGTTCGAATATGAGATGGATCCGTCAAGAAACAGTTGAGTTGTCGAGGAATTTGTTATTATTCACCAGACCATCCCTGAGGGGGGGACAGAGATTTTTTCAAAAAATTTTTTTTTTCTCAAAACTATTTAAAATATATATGAATCGATTCAGTTTTTAATGCTGATTCCGAATATGATATTAGTTTATAATTAATTCGTAGTTTTTTAAGTGAAAGTTACCTAAGCAGAGTCCCAAAATGCACAAAATCTGTATCCTGAGGGCAGTGTACGTAGATATGTCTCAGGAGACTAGCGGTTTTGGGGATATTCTAGAAGCATGATTTGTTCGCTACTAATAAGAGCTATCAAATGGAAAAAATCTGAACTCGATAGCTATTTATATTGGTGCATTATTATGAAAATACTGATGTCTCTGTATAACATATATCTATCATAAATCCATGAGGTTCCCTATGACCATAATCTCGGTAAATACAATCTCAAATCCATTCTTAATTAACTTCACCTACCCAATTCTCTAAGCTGAGCACAAATCTGAACTCGATTTGTATGATTTCTAAAGTTATTCAATCACTGTGGAAGTTGAGTCAATGATCACTAGATAGGGTTGACTACACTGTCATCCATGCTGGCTTGGCTCCCCAGATTTTTTATTCTTACAATTCAGTGGCAAAAGATGTATCTTGATGAGATCTATGTCTTATAGAAAAATAAGCCTAAGATCTTGTTTACCAGATGAGAAAAATCCAAAATACGACCTACCGCAGTGTTATATTGCTTCGAATTTCCTCAGTTTTTGAATTCTATCACTTCTTTTTTTCTAGTTAGAGCTTGTTTCATATAATATTTCATATTATAAACTCATGTTAATTAAGTCGAAGTGGGGTACAAATTGTTGAGGATTATCTTGAAAAGGTAAAAGAGCATCATAATGGGTACCATTATAACAAATACAAAATCCTAATTTATTCATAAATAAATTTACCATTTTCTGAAGAAAATAAATAAAACTAAAGAAAATCAAAGCAAGAATTATTGTATATAATTAATATTTCTTCTGGTCAATAGTAATTTACGGACTTAGAACATACTTAGGCTAGATCAACTTAAAATTTTCAGATCTGGATCTGGATTCGTATCCGGCGAGCTCTAGTCGACACATTATAGGATGACTTATACGTCTTATTCACTTTTTTAAGTACACATAACTCTCGGATTTAAATCCGAGATTTCCGCATTTATTTTTATAAAGATCAGACTAGTTTAGACGTATACTAATGTCAAATTGCGTAGTTAGACTAGCCTTGACTAATGTAAAAGACGTTTTCGACTTCATGTAGCATAGTTTTTATAATGTTTGGACTAGTCCAAACGCCAAGATATGTCATTTCTGATCAACCATACTAGTCTTGACTATTGCTTGAAGTATATCAGACTAGTCGTGACATAGTGTCATAAACTTTGCGACTAGTCTTGATATGACAATGTGACGCATATTATAAAATGGACTAGACATGACGATCAACGTTGACGCGTCCGCCTAGTCATGACTAGTGCCATGGTCGTTTCGGACTAGACATGTCGCCCGTTCTATTGACATTTTTGCTCACCTGGGTATAGAAAAAAACATAGTTTAGAAATTATATTCTTTATTTTTTCTATAACGATATCACTGACGCCTATAAGCGTCGATAACAGTCGAAAGGTTCAAAGGTAGCTGTCGCTCAAAAAATTAAAACGCTATTAATGTAAAACGTGATATTGTGATATTTTCTCACACATTGTAAGAATATCTAAAAATACTTCTTTTTATCGGACTTAGATCTTCGAAAAACATCTAGATAGTGACAGCTCATGGCGAGGTTAGATTCATTTAGGAAGAAATAGCTCGATTTGCTTTGAATCATTTGACGTTTGGTGAAAATCAAACTCATTGTCATTGTATAAAATGAGTAAAGCAGATTATATTAGTATATCAAAGATGATTGTATAGATAGATTCATATAGTGTATCTTCAATTGAGCATTGACATAGATCATGTAAGAGACTCGGTGTGTCAA
>JAJEKB010018737.1:0-19635 GCA_022393335.1 Macrotrachela quadricornifera
ATATTTTACTTAAAAATTCTATTTTTCTTAACGCAAAAATGAAAAAAGATTTTATCCGTATAGGATCCAGAGATAGTCAAATTAATTTTTCCTATTCTCCTCAGTGACTATAAGATAAAATTTTGAGAAACATATATTTTTAATCAGCATTCCGACGGCTACAAAATGCTGTATGAAAATAAATATTTTGCTTAAAATTTCGATTTTTCTTAATGAAAAAAGGAAAAAACAATTTTTTTTCATGTAGGTCTGTACGATGCTAATATTCATTTTCCGTAATGTGTTCGATCAGTATGAGATAAATCTTAGTAAAAACGTATTTTTAATCAAGATTTCATCGGCTACAAAATTCTGTATAAAAATCTATACTTACCTTGGAATTTCGATTTTTCTTAAGGAAAAAACGAAAAATTAATTTTTTCGATGTGGGGTATGAGTGTACGATAATAGTTTTTCTCTCTGTGCTCGAGTAGCATTAGATAAAATTTTCGAAAATATATATTTTTAATCAGGATCTCTCGACCTACAAAATGGTATACAAAAAAAAAAAATTTCTTCTAAAAGTTTGAGTTTTCCTAACGAAAAAATGAAAAATCAATGGTTTGCATATAGGGACCAAGGAAACGAATATTAATTTTTCCGAATGTGCTCGGTCAGTATGAGATAGAATTCTGGGTAATATATATTTTTAATCATCAAGTCGCCGGATACAAAATGACGTGTAAAACTAAATATTTCCCTTAAAGTTTTTCTTTTTTTTTATGAAGGTAAAAAGGAAAAAGAATTTTTTTCATATAGGGGTAATCGTACCGATATTACTTTTTTATCGGTGTGATTCACCACTGTGACATAAAATTTTTGGAAATTTTTTGTTTTTATTCGGCACTTCGAGGGCTACAAAATCATGTAGAAAAATAAATGTTTGCGTTGAAATGCCGATTTTTGCTGAGGAAAAGATGAAAAATCAATTTTTTCGGTAATAGCTCCGACTATACGATTTTGTTTTTCGGACTGTGCTGCAGTTGTTTGAGTAAAAATTTTGAAAAATATATATTTTGAATCAGCATTTTGGCGAGCTACAGAATGATGTAGAAAAATATATGTTTCCTTTGAGATTTTGATTTTTCATAAGAAAAAAACGAAGAATGAATGCTTTTTCCGTATAATGCTGGACCATACTGATGTTTGTTTTTACTGATGGTTCTAGATCACTATCAGGTAAATTTTTTTAAAATATAGATATTCAATCAGGATGTCAAGATGTAGGAGATTATGTATGAAATAAAATGTGTACGCCGCAATATCGATTTTTCCTACGAAAACAACGAAAAATCAAGTTGTTTTTCTATACGTCTTGACCATAATGATATGAATTTTGTTGATTGTGCTTGTTCAATTTGTGTGCAATTTCTTGAAGTAATAGTTTTTTTATCATCATGTGAGGAGCTTCAGACTTACAAGTAAATATTAATGTTTTGAATGAAATTTCGATTTTTACTTGTGTAAAGAAGAAAAAATTAACAGTGTTCATAAAATTTCTTGTGCATGCGAAAATCAATTTTCCTCATTGTACTTAATCATTTGAGAGTAATGCCGGAAAATTATTAGTTCGACTGAAGATGAGTCATTTGAGAAAACTGAAGCGTGTTGGTTTGTTCGGATCAAATGAACACTGAAGTCAAAAGAAGATATACGTCAAAAAAGAACATGGTTTTGAACGTTTTATATATGGAGGCTATGGACGGTCCAATGCTACCATTTGGGGTTACCCATAGGTGCTCTTTCGCGTTTAGGTGGACATAATAGTCGATCCCAGTTGGTTTTTATATATGGTTACTGATGGGTCTTCTGGTGCTACTATATCGGAGTGCCCATAGATCCTCGTAAGAGCTATTCTCTTTAGTGTAAGTCAGAGTCTAACTCCCGAAGTTATAAGTCTGCTTGCTTGTTTGTTGGCATGATGGAAGGTGAAATCTCAGTAAGTCATAGGAACCTGAATAAATAAACGAAGGATTCTGTGGTCGGTTGAATTAATAGCAACATGAACAGTGATGTTGGTCACCAGTATTTATTGATGGGCACAGTGGGCCATCATGGTGATTTGATTAGCGCCATAGGCCACATTGTAGCTTTATGCGAGTATAGCAGTGAGATAGTTTGAATTAGTACAGTCAGTGGATCCAGTGGATCGTCTGAATCAACGCTATTTGTTATATAGGGGTACCTGTAGTTCTTTTTGGGATATTATATGGGAGTACCAGAGATGGGATCGGTTCGGTTCGATTTTAGAGTTTTCGGTTTCGGTTCGGTTGAAATTTTAGCTACTTAAATCGGTTCCTTTTTGTAACATAATATAGAGATTTAAAGGAAAAAACGCGAATAATGAAAATATGTTGTAAGTAAGTATAAGAGTATTTATGAATTTTTCCTGTCCTTCTTTAGAAAATCGGTCTTATATATAATAATAACATATGAAATGTAGAAAAGGAATTTTCATGCTTTTAGTTATAGGTATAATATACTAGATCAATTTAAGATAAGATGAATATTGCTGCACCATTATCTACACATGATTTTATTGATCTTGAGTCTTAATCTAATTCTATTGATGCTCAACAAATTGTTTTATCTTCTAATTTATTTTCATCATCATGTTCTTCAACAACTCATTTATTAAATTGATCATGTATTTCTTAATCCTTCTTTCCCAAAACTATATGTACTAATTTAAAAATCAGTAAAAACGAATAGACTGTTCTTGGTGTTAAAAATAAAAAGTCAGGCCGTTACAAATATTTTGTAGTTCTTGCAAGAACGAATAATAATAAAAAAAATGAACTTTTTGATAAATTCGTATGATGTAGATATGACGGAAAAACGTCCCAGATTAACTTCTAATACAGTAAATGATATTATATTCCAAAACCCATACGAAATATATGTTCAGGAAATATTCAAAAGCAATAAATAATCTGTAGTAAATATATTTATGAACGTTGAAATATTTTTTTAATATTTTTTATATGTATTTATGTTATTAGTACTTTCTGCTTTTTTCTGCACAAAATATATTTATAAACGTGAGCATTTTGAACGCGAACAATTTAGAACTAAACAAAAACTAAAAGATATTTATAACAGTTGCAAATATCTGAAATAAGACGTTCAAGCTATGGCGCACATGACGTAGTTTCAGTTATATTTTGTAGGATTTTTGAAAACGTCTCTTTAAATCGGTTCGGTTCGATTTTCAAAGTTTCGGTTTCAAACCGGTTTAAATTTTCAAAAAACTAAACCGTTCCCATCTCTTGGAAGTACCCATTGATCCTCATGGGTTAGTATATGAGGATACCCAATGATCTGCAAGCACTATGATCTAAGGTACTGACTTTTATATATTATAAGTATGTTGAGTTACTCTAGATACTGTAAAAGAATCAGCCTTACAGTTCCTTGTTCAGAGGAGTTATCACTAAAATGTAACTTTAGGGATGTGATTCAAAAAAGGACATCAATTTTCACTTCATGCAGTTTGGTTTGAAAAAGCTCTGAATTGATTCAGCATTTTTGACAACTACACCCCTGGAAAAAAAGTCTTCTCCCCCCCCCCCCCCCCGCTCGTCTTCTTGTTATTATTATACAACCATATTTCGCATGGTATTTATTATCGAATAGACGTATGTCCCTTATAGAAATCGCTTTTTTCTCTTTTGTTTGATTTGCTGATCGAAATAATTAAATTATATGAAATAGACACTGATCTGTAAAATATGGATGAATATTAAAGTATCATTTTTTTTTCTCACTCCTTTGCAAGATAATATCAAAGGCAACTTCAAATATATCAATTGTTCTCCAAAGGCCGTACGATATTGGCTTGGTCGATGGCAGAAGAATGAAGATCTGTCTGATTTAACACGAACTGATCGACCACGTGCGACATCGGACAAAACTGATTCAAAAATTGTTAAAATTGCCAAACATGTGCAGAATATTACGTCAAACGAAATATCCACCATTTTAAAGAAGGACGGTGTTAATGTTAATGCATCTACTGTAAGAAGTCGTTTACGAGAGAGCGGTGGAAGTTATGGACCACTTTTAGAAAAAACCACTACTTACGGAAGTTCATCGTGAGAAGTGACTCATGTGGGCAAAACAGTATAAGAGTTACAACTGGGACAATGTGATTTTTACCGATGAGAAGGCTTTAAAACTTGGCAACAGCGGAAGACAAGTTTGGCGGTTTCCAGGTATTACCAAGGTGGTTCGTACAGTTAAACATCCCCTTAAATTACACGTATGGAGCTGCTTTTCAAGAAATGGTTTCGGTCGACTCATTGTCTTCGTTCAGAACTTGACAGGTGATTTCATGTACGATCTCTACAAAACCGGTCTTTTACCTACTGCTAAAGATCAATTTCCTGAAGGTCCAATAAGTTGGTTTCTAGAAGAAGACAACGATTCTAAACACAGGTGCCGTTTAGCGCTTGAGTGGAAGTATGATAATCAAATTCAAGTTCTACCATATCCTGCTGCATCGTCTGATCAAAACCCGATTGAAAACGTCTGGTCGATTATGAAGAATATAATAAGTAAAAAAAAAATTCGAACAATTCGTAAATTCGAACAAGAAATAATAACAGCATCGAATGATCTGCCAATTGATTTAGCTGTGACATTAGTTGATAGTATGAAAAAGCGCATACAGGGCTTAATTGAAGCAAACGCCGATTATACATCATACTGAAAAAAAAAACACTTAAAACGGTACCTCTATTTGATAATAAATTTAATATAACATATTGCAGGACAGAAAAATAGAGAGGGGGGGACGAGGAGGAGGAGGGAAGAGTTTTTCCAGGGATGTAAATAGAAAAATATTCGAAAATTTGTGAAAAATGAGGATAAAAGACAATTTCTATACAGTTTTTTAATACAACCAACGAGATTTGATAGTCAAAAAAATATCTGCTTTCGGTGCATGAGAAAATTTGACACCATATTTGAGTATTTCCTGAGTAGAATCGAAGATTCATGAGCGAGATGGAGAATTTAATTGTATAGCTAACTCTTGAATATTAAATCCAACTCAGATTCAATAGGGAATCCGAACAGGGAATACTAGAGTATGATGATAGCTTTTCTTACGTTTATTTAACAGTTAAATATTATTCAAAAACAAAAAATATATTCTCAATATTAAAGTAAACGAAATATTTTAATCATTTATTTTCTTTCTATTTATTAGAAATAAAAGATAATCGTTGATTATATTAGACGATGAATAAAGATTTTCGTCTTTTTCAAATTTATCAATTAATTCAAATAAATAACAATAAATGATTTTCTATGAAAAAATATTTCGAAAATTTATATTTATTATTCTCGAGATAAAATCATAATGGGTTGTTAAAAATAAAACATTTTATTTTTTTTCGTATTGTTTATAGAAGATTATAATGGATGGCCCAAAAGTAAAGAAACAAAAAATAAATTTCATATCTCTATTATAGCTCGAGTAAGTAAGCTGATATTTTTGTTTCTAATAAATATATGTTCAATCTTTATATCCATGTTGATTTGCTTAGAGAGACCCTTATCTCAAGTATTACTATTGATCGAAGAAAAGATAATTTCACTTTTTCACAAATAGGAAAAAAAGTAATTCTCTAGTCGTATCTTTATTAAAATAAACCTTGAACATGCTCTTATTATTGCTAAAAAAAGCATCTCGTTTGCTTCAGCCATAATGGATATATGAAATTTATTTTTCAATAAAATGACTTTTGTGCTATTCTCGTTATGATTTTTTTTCCTATCTGTGTAAAAATAAAACTAATGATGCTTAACATAGGATCTCTCTAGGCATGTCAATATAGCTATAAAGCTTGAACATATATCTATTTGTGAGAAAAAAAAATCAGATGATTTACTCAAATCATAATAAAGATATGAAATTTTTTCTCTTTCCTTAATTTTGGGCCACCCGATATTTTAAATGATATTTATCAATTCCAATTAATGAAATATTTAACAAATTTGTTCTCCATTATTTATCTTCTGTCATATTAATGAATAAGCTGAGATAAACATTTTCTTTTATATGATTTAAATGATTAATTTAACTATAAGATAAATTTATTTTCTATTGTATCTCTTTTATCCATAATTGATGTTTAAATAGTTTTAACTTATTCACATGACAAATGTATATTTTTCATTATTTTAATTTAATAATAATTTCTTCTTGGAAATTTCAGATAATAATAAGATTATTTTATTGATATATATGAATTATATTTCTCATAAAAACTAATCTTTTGTTTTTTACTTCATTTTAAATAATTGACTATTAAATAATAAACGGTAAAATCAATTTATTCTTGTTATTATTTGTTTTAATTATCTTTCTAAAATAGATCAGTCGATAATTAATATCATAGAATAAATATTCTTCATTTTCCACAATAAAATGAAAATATTTTCAAACATACAAATTCATTTCTATTTAACGAAAAATGTGTTGTGAATAAATATTTTTTCGTTAACGGAAAATTGTATATTTATATATGAATATCAGGGTAACACTATTATTCAACAAGTATAGAAATTTTTCCGCAGAAATCAATCGATTTGATAATGTTTACATAAAAATTTTGAATAAAGATTAGAAAAATCTCTTTAATAGAAATAATCAATGTATTATTATGAGTAGAATTGATTTTAATCAAAGAAAAAGATTTTTTATTTTTGGAAAAATTTATTTGATCAGAAATAATAGACGAATTACTTGAAATGAAAGAAGAATTTCTTGCTTTTATTTCGCTTAAGTAGAAATTTTTCTAGTCAATCTTCTATTCGGTACGTATGATCTTCACCAAAACACATTTTTTCGCCTTAGAAACCATGTTAAAGGTGATGGTACGAGCAAAATCAATTGACCTATTCATCATTAACAAACTTCTCAAAAAATAAAAGTCCTTACTACAGTCAAATGCGGCAAAAAAGTCTTTTAATGAAATGCTTTTCATTGAATATGATTAAATTTGAAAATTGAATTGAGAGAATTAATTTTATTCAATTCAATCTTAACTATTTTAGAGAATTTATTCTCTATTGATGTCGAAAATATCTCCAGCGAAGATTAAAAACAATTGTTGTCATATTGTCAAGATTAACATTTTCAATATTAATTTTTATCTTTTTCCTCTTGAAGAGAAAATTCGTAAAGTGAGTATTATCTTCAGAGAGTAATTTTATCAATTTGGAACTTGTTTTTCTAACTGATCGAAATAATAATCTCTTGAAATAGAATATAACCTTCTATATATACATATATTATTTGATCTCATATCCTTGCCAATTAAGGATATCCTCCTTCTTTTTTTGTCGAACTTTTTGGATAAATGTTTTTTGATTTATATGCCCTGTAGACAGACCATCTGTTGCCGTATCGATCTTCGTTTAAATGGCTTCAATCTGTCCCTCCATTTTGCTGCTATCGGAAGTCCATGAGAAACTGTTGTCGAAAAATTAATTTTTCAAATTTTTTTTAATGTGCTCAGTAGATTCTACATGGAAAATTATTCATAAAAATGTTAAAAAAAATTAGACTATCCCAGAACTTCTTTATCATTTTTCTCATAAACTGACTTTTTACCCATGTTACATGATTGTGCCACCATCAACCTCTCTTTAACTTTGTCCAATCGGGCTAAAACTTTTATTGCAGATACTTAGAAACATTCTTCAGAGGAATTTTTGGCTGTTTCCATTTCTGATGCTTTCATCCGGATTTAGAGGATTCTCAAGGTCAAAAACTTGGTTCGGGAAAAAACTTCTATGCATTGTTTTTATAAAAAGAAGAAAGTGAGATTTTCTCGAAAGCTTAAAACTACCTCTGAGATATAGTTGTAGCTATGTCCAAAAAAATTTTCAACTTAGTCAGACAAAGTTAGAAAGGGGTTGCTCTTGGCAAGATGAGAACCTATGGAAAACCATGAAAACTGCCTTAGACAATTTTTTTCTTGGACAAATGTTTCATGATTTTAGGTATTCTGTTTGTGGTAAAAATTTCATTTCGATCGGTTTTATTATCTTCGAGATATAGAAATGGTCAAAAAAAAGGAGAAGGGTACCTTTAACATAGAATTTAATTTGAAATTCGTCCTTACAAAGAAAACAAATGTGTTTATATTTTACGTAAAATAATTCCCTTGACTAAACTCAGGGTCTCAATCGCGAAATTGACGGTGTGTTTGTCCGCAGAGTGCCGCTCACTATTGTCCACGTGAAACATGATGTTGTTCGGGCCGATTTGAGGTTTTCAAAGATACTCTACAATTCTCCCCGACCAACATGAGGTTTCGTCAGACCAATAATGGAGAACGAGATAGGGCTGACTCGAGTGGAGGCATCAGGTTTTGGATGATTACTTTGTATACCATCGTATTTACGAAAGATGTTGTTACCTCGGCTGTTGTCAGGGTCTCAACCGAGAAATTGACGGTGTGTTTGTGTTTGTAGGTCTGTATGTTGGTTCACATGTCTGATTGGTCCGTTTTATTTAACCAATCAAAATGCATCCTCGATGGGACTAATAAATACTCAAGTGGTGCACTATGGGGTAACCTTGAGCCCTCAACTGCTATCCTAGAAGGGTGCTCTCGAGTTTTCAAGTACTATAGTAGGATGGTGGCCTTTGGTCATCAGCTGTTATCCTAGAGGGGTACCCTTGAGATCTAAACTGCTATATTAGAGGGGCATCTGTGGGTACTAAACTGCTATACTAGAGGGGCATCTGTGGGTACTCAATTGCTATACTAGGAGATACCCTTGAGTCCTCAAGTCCTATACTAGCAGTCTGCTCTTGTTCGCTTGATTGTCGTTAGGGTCTAAATCCCGACACTGACTGTGTGTTTCCCGGTAGAGGCGAATTTAGCTAAGCAGATTTGGAGACTATTAACTAGAGAATTAGATCTTAGCACTTCCGGAATGACAGCCAATCAAATTTCAGCATCCCAAAAGTACTGCCAATGAGATTTCAACAGCCTTAGAAAGACAGAAGAATAGACTGTCGAAGACTTTCTACAGTCAAGAGACTTAGTGGATCGCTCCGATCCACGCTACTTGTCAATTGATATATGAAAAAGAAAGTCTTGAAAAAAAAACTAATACAGGATAGTGCATAATCTTTACGCCATCTTTCTTCCCTACAATTTAAATTATCAATTATATCGCAAACGTATTTTATACCAAACTATATGCTTCTCCTGGAAGCAAAGGAAGAATCTTGATATATTTCGCACACAAAATGCAACGATAATTCTGTATCATTACACACGTTTTCTTCAGAATGGTGTTCTGTTCTTCTATTTCTTTCTTTCTTTTACTTTTACGGATCGTTTTCAATTTGCATTTGTCATTCTTGACTAGCAGTCATCTTATCAAAAATCTACTGTGTTAGAATCTTAATGGTAGTTGGAATATAAGATTTTTAGAAGAAATATATGAAATGATTTACTCACAAGAAAATATCAATATCTATATATATATAAAAGAAAGTTTGTCTGTTTGGTCGTTCTTCGTGTATTTGAACACAGTACGAGCAAATGCAACGAAACTTTTCAAGCACCATTCTCGCATCCAGGAGGAGGTCATCAATTACTTTTTGTCGAAAAAACATTGGTCTTCCACCTGCAACAGGCACACCTATGTATCTGAGCAATGAGATTGCAGCATCCGTTAATATTGGAGAACTGCTATGTAACACGTTGTAAGCAAGCACAAGACATGTAACTAGGGGTTTTCGAAGGTGCTGAGCTTGAATGTGCGATTCATTTACCTTGAAATCTAATTGGTTGATTGGAAACAAATAAGAATTCAGCTATGAAAATAGAAAAAACATCTACATTTTCGGGAAAACGGTGAATTAGGAGTTTTTAGAGGCGGTTCGTGCGAATCTGGGGTCCATTCTGCTCGAAATCTTATTGGTTGACCGGAAACTAATAGGAATTCAGCTACCAAGAAACAAGTTAATCAAAATTGCATAATAAGGAACACAGTCAGGTTCAGGCTTTTAGAGGCAATGAGTTCGAATTCAGGGTTCAATCACCTCAAAATTGTATTGGTGAGCCCGCAACCGATAGGAATCGAGTCCTTTGAAAAAGGAATATCACTGGATGATCGAAGAAGGACATAAGGAATTGGAAGCCTATTGAGCTTAACATCCTACTGAAGCACTTTCCGGTGTACCAGGCGATCCATGTCACATAAAAATCGAGTTTTGGGAAATTCATTTACTGGCAGTCATGCGAGGCGGAAAATTCGAACTACTAGTCTGAGATGCAAAATTTGTTCGTCACAAATATGGATTCCTTAGGTTGCTAAAGGGTCTGATCCACAAAAACTTTTCTGTTTATCTTTCTTTACAACCAATCGGAATTCAGTGTGATTCCAGTAATACAAAGTACCATATATCGTGATAATTCTTCTGATCAATGGGTATTATGAATGCGACATTCTGAGTCAATTAAATATGTCGTCGTGTTTAGTTTCATTCAAAGCGGATTTTTCTTGCAACGATGTCAAAGAATTGAATGTTCGTATGAACTTCCCACTAAAACATAATTAGGTAGCTTCGGAACCGGGAATGTAGTCAAGCATGACCGGGGTTAGTTGAGATTAGAGACGATCGAGACACGTGTGTATTCATACAAATGCTTAACCAAGATAAAAGCTCGATAGAACTTATAAATTTAATCAGGCTGGATCTAAAGGTGTAGAGACGAAAAATCCTTCATTTTTGATCAATTTTTCAATGCCAGTATGTCACATCCACTGAGAGTTAAAATACATCCAAGAGCTAGAACCAAGACCGAGACAAAAAATAGGATTTTATGCCTGTCTGCCCTCCACTGATTAGGTTTTCTGACATGTTCTTGAGAGTAATAGAAGTTATGCTTGCATGTATTAATATTGAACTTTCCCGGACAACGCCGGGTACTTCCGTTAATGACTGATGTATATGAGTCAAAAATATAACGAACAAATATTTTATTTATTTCCTTATATATGCATTCTTCAAAATCGGACATAACTTGGTTCAACGGTAATGCAACTAGATCGTCACTTTGGCGACAGGATAAGACAATGGCACACACTGATCGTGTGTGACGCATCGGTGGGATGCTGATTAGGGACTATCTCTCCATTTACAACCTTGGCATGAGCTTCTCTTATGTACAAATTCTAACTGAATGTAGTATATTCTTCGAAAGATTTATCTTACTTGCAGAACAGGTGAGTAACGTTCGCACTTTCTTATCGCCTCACAAATACCGAAAAAAGTTATCTATGATAAAATAGTGGGACTTTGCGATTCTTTGCATTTCCGATTCGTAGTCTTCCTTTGCCAAACCATAAAATGTGCAACACTTATTCACATTAAAATGGCTATAGCATCATACTTATTGTCCATTTATCCGAGAATCACTCTCGAAAATAATAGCAACGAGTCAGCCGACAGTTACTCCAGCCACCTTTGAGCAGCATCAGTCATATATTTTATATCATCGTGCCAAGAACTACAAAACAATGTATAAATATTAATAATTTCATCCAAAACTCGATTTTTCCTGCCGAAATCTATACCACTGCATTTTTCATATAGATGTCTTCGTATGCTAAATTTGATTTTTCTTATTTTGCTCGAACACTTTGATATTTCGTTCCTCAAACCATCTATCCTATATCACCATGTCAAGGGCTATAAAACAAGTAATGCTCGTTCCTGTGACCCGCTCAACCCTCGACTGAAATATTAAAGTTACTTATATACCAATCCATTTATCAACACAGCCACTGATAACACGACACATTCACATCTGTATCAGTTTCTGTACTTCTATCATTGTCATAATTGAGTATAAAAAGAAAATAATCAAAATCTTAATCTGACGCTGTCTATTTATCTGAGTTCACAACCGAAAACGAGCGCACCTTCGACTTAAATGAGACCATCATGTGTACATTAGGGAAGAAAATTAATTTGTCACAGACCGATGCTCATCAAACTGTTCACAAACTAGTAACGTCGATACAGATGATCAACTAGGTATCTTCACTGTGCTAGGTTTTCTACTATTTGAATACGTATTTCACAATCCCATAATCTTAGATAAGGCAACTCACTCTTCAATATGTTCTAATATACTCCACTATAGTATTCCTATCGGTTTTCATAATGTCGCAACCTATGGCTTACAGATTTACCTACGATATTAGGCTTCAGCATCCACTAGTGTTCCCATAAAATAAGATTGAATACATAATGGCACCTCAATAATATTTAATTAGAGTAGCTATGAATATCTCCATCATATAGTACATCAAGACCCATCGACACGATCAGGGTATAGCACTTAACAACATATGGGGTACCCCTTTAGTATAGTAGTTGAGGATTCATGGAGAGGCGCAAATATTAATCCTCGAGGACTATTAGGCATCCCCAAAATATAGCGGAAGACTTCGCTGTGTGATTTTGAGACGTTGTAATCTTATTGTTTTTTTTGACCTTTGATCCTGACACAAACCCACAAACAAACAAATGAACAAACTATTTTTTTCATATGACTCTTTCTTCAGTTAAGGTAATAAAGCACATAAAAGTTAATACTTTCATTGGAATTTGTATTTTCTCGCCAAAAAAACGAAAAATCATTTTTTGTGATATATATATCCGTCTCATGCTAATATTTATTTTTCTCTTTGTGTACGATCACTTTAAGATCTATTTCGAAAAATTCTATATCTTACATAAGCAGCAGGTAGAAGGCTGTAAAATCAAGTATAAAAGTTAATGTTTTCATTTAAATTTGGATATTAGTGACCATAAAAATGAAAAATCATTCTTATAATATGTATGTATGTCTCGAAAAGCTCATATGAAATATTCTCATTGTGCTTGATCACTTTAAGATTATTTCGAAAATTTATATATCCTGTATCAGTATGTCAAGAGCTAAATAAATGAAGTATAAAATTTGATAGTTTCATTGAAATTTGAATTTTTCCGATGAAAAAAACTAAACATAATTTTATTCATATTCATGGCTTATTTTCAATTTGTTTTAATAAATTGTCATTAGAAATCTAAACAAATCGTTTTTTTAGCTTTTTTTTTCTTTAAGACTTTTTCTCGACTGAACCTAAAAATTTAATCTTGAGTCATTGATGGCAAACTGTTCAGATTTTCAATTGTTGTTTATTGCTTGATTGTTTATTATAAAGGAGAAGTAGACTATTATACTGCGCAAACTATCGTGTAAACATTCTGATATAATTATATTTCTAACACTATGCACAACTTTCATTACATATATTAACAAAATAGAGTTCCACTGTCTAATGAAAATATTCTCCCAAACATTGTTTATATAAAATACGAAATGAAATTTTTTAGTTCAAATTGATTAGTATTTATAATGAAAATCAAATTAATCAGGTAAAATATTGATCATGTCTAAGTAATAAAACTTGAAAATTTCTTAAGACAACTATTTCTTTCTCTCATTTAATGGATTGTTTTAAAAATGTTAAAAAATTTATTTCATTATTTTTAAAATAAAAAGAAATATTTGTTTGCTAATTTGATATATGGATAGAACACAAACATTCTAATGTCAATCGTTTCTCGTTATTCTTTGAGCATATTTTTAAATAAACAAATACTCTATTTAGAAATGTTTCGGTTAATTGATTCGCATATATCTTCTAAAGCTAGGATTTCTAATTTCATCCATTGACTAACTCATCAAATGATTACAGGTTACTCTTATCAATGTATTTCTTTGGTATTATTTAATCAAATTTGAGTTATTTAAAAGTTTCTCACCATTTAATTCGATTGATTGATTTTTAAAATCGTATCTTGCTGAAAATGTATCTTAATGAAACGAGTGCAAAATTTTCAAAATCTAACATTTTTTATAGCTCATTTTTGCAAGCAGAGTCAGAATTAAACTCTTTGAAAAAGATTACAGACAGATAAACATTAGCAATTATCGATATCACTTTTTGACAATATTGTTTACATAAGATTTTTTATCGAGAAAAACTTTGACATTATTCTCTATTATTGTGTGTCGATATGACTGTCAGTCAGTCAATCTAAGTAGTCATAGTTAAAGATAATCCCAATGACGTTCAATACGGTTTAAACAATATATTGGAGTTATCAGAAATTTTCTAATAAAAGAGAGAATGGAAGTGTAACATTCGACCGTTTATTACATTCTTCTATCCCATTATCATAGATCATAGGAATGACAAAAGCAAAAAAGTAAAAAGAACACGATTCTCAAACGATGAAAAGAAAATATATATATATACATCAATAAATGAAGTCTTTTGAACTTTTCTATTAAATAATATTCGAATTATCATATTTAATATAGAATGAAAAAAAAAAGACTAATAATAATAATGCTAAGAATTTAATAGTTAAATATTCACTTATTATTATTGATCTATGTATCTATCTAATATATTTCGATATGTATGTGATCATTTAAATATTCCATAGGTTTTTTAACTGGTCACTGATTTAATTGTTTATATAGGAAGTCAATTATCTGTTTTTTTTCCTACTTACACAAATATACCGGGTGCGGCATAATGATTGCGACAGTTTGTATTTTGAGAATATCTCACTCATGGACCTTCAGTATAACCTCGATTTTTTTTAAAAGATGCGCCGTAAAATTTTCTACAATTGAAAGAAGTTTCTTTGAAATAAGCGAATGATTTCGTTATAAAGGTAAAACTGAATCGGTGTAAAATGGTGAAATGTCCCATTACCTCGGGCATTACAAAAGTAGTGGCAGTGGCACTATTTTGCTTATAGAAAGGTGAAAAAAAATTCTTTTTTTATAAAAAGATAGAGCGTCTTCTATTCTATGTTCTATGCTATTTGATCAGTATTCATCTAATATCATAGTAACAGAATTTTGATGAAAACTATTTTTGTTGAGACCTAGGTGGTTAGTTTATATCGTAATGGTTGTAGCACATTTGAATTTTATTTTACCATTTTATCATTTTATCGTCGTTTAACAAGTTGTATTAAAAAAACCAAAATATACCACAAGATGCAACGTGAAAAGCTCTACACTTTATAAAGGACTACTTATTTAATAGTTGCAATTTTTCATCTTTAAAATGAGGAAAATACTAACGAGAGAACATTTCCAAGTGTGAGTCTCAGTTTTAAATGGGATGTGTACTAGTTTGTAGAGTTCGACGAGCTGATTCTTGCAATATATTCCGTTTTTGCCCATAGACCTCAAATGAGAAAAATCAATCGATTTTAATGGTGAATATCTTGCCTAGCTAGTAGTAAGATATTTGTTAGGAAATCAAGTTTATTTGAAGTTCAAATCGTCGTATTAACATAGACAACGATACGTGCAATATATTTGAGTGCACTTCAATCAAATGTGCTTCATGACTAATCATTGTTAGTACGTGATAGTGTAATGCTATATTAAACAAATAAGATAACGATAGTTCTTTTCATTGTATTGTTATGCACTCATGATACATATTCCTTGTTTTCTCATTCTTTCTAGTATATTCTAATTGGTTCTTTCTATTCTATGCTTATCGACTATAAAAAAAATTCTATGACTTTCTAACATTTTCGAGTGAACTCTTTCTCCTTCTGTCGAATCTATATATATGGGGGTTGCAAGCTTGACTGATACCCTAGTATTCATTTTTTATCTACTCATAAGAAAAATCTGATTTTTTTACCACTTATACTACATATATAAAGGGTGTCTCATAAGTTCTGAGGAAAATTTAAAATTGATTTTTCTCACGTTTAACGAAAGCTATTCCTTTGAAAATTTGACAGCTTTGTGCACATATATAGTGCTAAATAACCTGAAAGTTTCAGCCCTATATCCGTTACAATTGATGAGAAACCGTAGAAACATTATCATGTACTAATTTTCCCATTTTCTAGCGACATAAATCGATGAAAATTAACTGTGAAAATAGTACACGTTATATGTAGGTCGTTTTTGATGAACGTGTGAAAGAATCGAGAAATGTTTCTTTGACCTATTTTTCGCATGTGTCAGTTCGAAATTATATAAAGCTTAAAAGTCCTCTATTGTAATTGAACTAACACAAAATGTCGATATAATCATCCACTAAAGAAAAAAAAGAATTCCGATATCTGATCTTACATTCAAAAAAATTAAATCCATCATGGAAAGCAAAAGAGATTACAAGATTCGTCATGCAATCTGAAAATCCACCTCAATATACAACATCGAAGGCTTTGGGGATGAAAATTTCCAGGATATGAAAGGGAGATCAGGTGGATGATTTACCACGATCAGGTGCACCTTGCTCTACTACAACAATTGAATAGACACAAGCTGTGAGAGAAAACATTCGATTGAAGAAAAATTCATCAATTAGAAAAGTCAATGCTATACTTGTTCACAATGGATATGCAACATCAAAAAGTTCTGTATGGCGAGCAAAGAATCGATTAAATTTGAAATAGTGGAAATTAAGAACTATGCAAAAATTAACGATTGATCAAAAAGCTGAGCGTGTTACCGTTGCTAAACGATTACGAAGAAAATACGGAGTGAAGAAAGACGGAAAGTCTTCCCATGTCACAAAAACCGGATCATTTTTAGCGGTAAACCGCGGTTTTACCATTAGGGAGCCGGTAAATTAGATAAAACCGGCGGTTTACCGTGGTAAACCGAAAATAATGAGTCATAAAAAAACACCGCGGTTTACCGGAAAAAAGTGGCGGTTAACCGAAAATACCGCGGTTTACCGGAAAAACCGTCCGGTTTTCTGCTGGAAGGGAGCCGGTAACCGGACCGGTAAAACCGCGGTAAACCGCCGTTTTTTCTCCGGTTTTCACCACATGGGTTACAAATGGAATTATATTCTTAATACTGATTTTAGTGGAGCTTTTTCATTGAATCCTCGATCTAATCAGCACAATGAAGGTGTTTATGCTGAATTGTCATC
Source organism: Macrotrachela quadricornifera (assembly GCA_022393335.1). Taxonomy (NCBI): domain Eukaryota; kingdom Metazoa; phylum Rotifera; class Eurotatoria; order Philodinida; family Philodinidae; genus Macrotrachela; species Macrotrachela quadricornifera. The sequence continues at coordinate 17,071 of JAJEKB010018737.1, forward strand.
TGATATTCCATACGATTTAAAAACAAAAGCCAAGGAGAAAGTTCAGAAAAATATTATTTTATGGGGTGGTATTTCACATCAAAGTTTATTTTCAAAACAAAGTCCTATTTTTGTCGACGAATGGTTAGAACTTAATAGGCCACAAGGCAGTGATCGTCAGAAAAAAATGTATTTTACTGGGGAAAGATATGCTACATTTATTCAAACTGTAGTAGCTGCTAAAGCTCGACACGAATTTGGTAATATGCGAGATATTATTTTCTATGATGATCAAGACAAGAAACAACGTACTCGTGTTGCTTTAGAAGCTGTTGGAAATGTTTTTTCTGACCGAATTGAACCTATCGATTGTAATGCAAAGTTGGCAGATGTTTGGCCAATTGCGCGAGTGTGCGGAGTATTGAAAGAAAAATTGCGTGGCCGTGAATACATTAGCTTTGAAGAACTGAAAAAAGATATAAAAAAAGAATGGACAAATTTTGGTGTTATTTTATGCCAACATATGATAGATGAAATACCATCTCGATTGAATTTGGTTATTGATGGTAAAGGCAATCAAATTCACGGACATTCATAAAAATTCAGTATTATTTCTTGTATTTTAAAAACTTTTTTATTTTAAAACTAATAATCGAGACGACGAGAGAATGGGAAAATTAGTACATGATAATGTTCCTACGGTTTCTCATCAATAGTAATGGATATAGGGCTGAAACTTTCAGGTTATTTAGCACTACATATGTGCACAAAGCTGTCAAATTTTCAAAGGAATAGCTTTTGTTAAACGTGAGAAAGATCAATTTTAAATTTTCCTCAGAACTTATGAGGACACCCTTTATGTCCATCGCCAATTTACTAACTTTTCCTGTCGAACTTCACCATCGAATTCTTGATCATCTCGATTTATAAACCAACTTTCGTTCATGTCAGTGTGTCTGCAAACAATTCTATACAATAGTCAATACTTATAACAAATTTGAGCTTGCCTTCATTTTAATATTGAAGTTCGATTTTGAGCGCGTCGTTCAAGCATCATTCCATTAACTATATGTAGCAACCAAAAGGATAAATTTCGAAAATTTGTCTCAACTTACGACGTTCGACAATTCGCGCGACTTCGTTCGTTGAAACTTGAGCAAATTAGTGAGGAACATCTGGATAGATTTTTACAGTAGATCGATGCTTCTAGTTTAGTTTCACTTTCATTTAAAACACCTAAAAAATATAAAACAAAAGCACTTGCTTCGATTTTGTCGATTATTGATTAATGTCATCTTCAAACATTATATTTTATCGATTTCGATCATGTGGTCAAAACTATATCATGGTCTATTCTACACACATTAAGGCACCTGACCGTTGGAGCCTGTTCTTATAAGGATTTTCAATTGATTCTCCAACATTTGTCACATTTACAAACGCTTGTATTCAAGGATTGCGATATGGATTATCCAATTGAAACGGTTTTGGAATCTACTTATGTAAATAACCTACCACTAAAATCAGTAACAATAGAGAGATGTTCATTATCTCTTGAACATCTTGAACTTGCTCGTTCATTAACCCTTTCACCGCGATGGGACCCACCGGGTGGATCCCACTTTGCATTTCATATTCTAATCTCGAAATACGTTTTATTAAGAAAACCGCGTAAACCATAAGACGCAGCATGAAAAGCTCTACAATCCTCATAGTAAAGCTTATTTTAATTGTCTAACTTTTGTATTGAAAGAATATAAAACTCTGTCTGACTTATTTTCTAGGTTAGGAAAACATCATTTTTTTCCACACGAATGTGAAATTTCATGTGTCTTATTTGATCTTTTTATCATCTAATATGGTTTCGTAAGGAAAAATAAAATATACCACAAAATGCAGTGTGAAGCGCACTACAGTCTACATCATCAAGCTTATTACGATTGTATACCTTCTGTTTCCGAAAAAAGCAAAATTCTGTGCGATCAATTTTTGCAACCTCAACAATTGGTCCCACACAGTTTTGCTTTTTTTTGAATAGAAAAGGTTTACAATCGAAATAAGCTTTTCTATGGAAATCGAATCGCGGTGAAAGGGTTAATTCTAGATTTACGACGCTTTATCGTAAGCTTTCAAGGCTTTACCGTAGGCTTTTGCGGCTTGTTCCACACCTGGCCACGAGGAATTATCATGGGATAGGATAAATATTATTTAGCGAGTCTTTTAGGACCTCTGTTAAGATTTTTGAAACCTCTCTAAGATTATCTAGAATTTTACAAAAGACTTTGGTTTTATGGCACTTTTATAAGATTTCTGAATGTTTTACGTGACATCTGTTGGAGACCACCTTAAAACTTCTCTGATAGTACCAAGATACTATGCTAGGATTTCTGTAATAGCTTCTAGAGCCTCCTCTAGAATGTGGAAATACTTTCTAAAGCGCTTTCTAGGATTTTTACATTACACTCTAGAGTTTTCCCAAGAATTTCTAAAAATAAATGGATCCTTAGCGGAATTTATCTCCAAACACATTGCGAAAGACAGCTAGAGTGGCAGAAAAATACTAATATACATAAAAAAAACTTCAGC
>JAJEKB010018740.1:5123-17198 GCA_022393335.1 Macrotrachela quadricornifera
TTGTTGTTGATGCCATTGTTGTTGTTGATGCCATTGTTGTTGTTGATAATATTGTGTCGCTATAAGTTAGAAGAATAGGTACAACGACTAGTGCAGCCACAATGCATCCTCCGATAAGGCACACTGTGATGACCATTAGTGTTATTATTCCATTCGGCAATCTTCTCAAAACGAAAAATCATGTAATAAAATGTGTTAACAAAAGTAGTTCAATATAAACTTTGTAGGTTTTGCTGAAGGAATTGATACAAGCTGAGAAGTATTCACATTGATCATCGATGGAGTCACATTACGCTAAATATCAAATACGTAATTGAATCTGTTTTGGTTTAAAATATTAAATTTCTATGACAAGTATGAAGCTCGTACTTAACATGTGCGAGTTCCTATTTTGAATAAATTCAATTACATGTTTGCATGTAGCAATAGATGTCAGACGATAGACATATATGACGGTATATAGTTTCCTCAAGATCTAATGAAAATGAAAATATAAATTACAACATTAGAGTAATTTGACTACGTAATAGCTTTTTATTGCTGAAGTCATTTGGTGCCTTAAAAGTGCCCCTACCATCAATCCAAAAGCATCTATTATAGTTTACTGTCAATTAATTAAATCGAATTTTCTTGAAAAATATTATTCACCTATGAAAAATTTAAAAGGTACACATCTCCACTCATGTAATTTAACTGAGATCACATTGAAAAATCTAGTTTGATTCAAAAGACCTACATGTAAGAAGGACTTGCTCCAACACATTATCATTTTGAGATTGATAAGGCATATAAAACAAGAGACAAAACTCTGCTGTGAATATTCATTGTTTTCATTGATACTCCTGAGTGGACAACCAGAAAAGCTAATAAAGTTCAATTTCTACATCTATTAATTGAAATACCAAAAATAAAAGACATAAAGTTCTTCAATGAAGTCTGCTCGTTCCATTAATATGGCTTACTGTATTATATCTAAGAATTCACTGCAACGCGACTATATTTGTTGAGGTCACTTGATGTTTAACAATTTGCAGTGAACAATGTAAATTAAACCATTTAATAATTCAATAAAAACTTAATACAAAATAACGTATGACAGAAGTGAGTTATACGTTAAAAGAAATATATAATATCTTATGTATAGAGAACTTTGAAGTCCATGAATTTTAATATAAACGAAATGCTAATCATTGCAGCTGAAAGATTTGGCACTAAGCGAGCTCAAAGACTTAATACAGATGACGTGAAATTAAAACTCAAATGAACCTGTAGTAGAATAGAATATGGCTTGCTATGAAAAATTTGATTCAAATATACAAAATGGAAAAGATAGAATGCGAATTGAAACAACAAACGAAAGACAAATGTAAATGAGAACAAGCGATTGGAAACTGGACTAAAACGGAGAAAACGTGATATTATGAAGACTAATTTAATTGATGATACCATGGATGAAGATTGTAATAGTATCTCTTGCAGCGCCATGGAGGTATCTTAGGCTATAACATTTCAGAGTTGAGCGATCAATGGCATCGAATCGAACGGGTTTAAAAAAGAAGAAAGAGTGAGACTGTAGTATTGTTATATAACGATCGAATAACTTAGCAACAGAAATTGAACAAACAGCAGAAATAGTAAAAGAAAGGATACACTAATAGACTCATAAAAAGTGGCTAAGTGAGTGAGGAATGATAATAAACTGCCGTAATGAAATATAAGTTAGAAGAAACGCTAGTCTATCAATCATTAAACATAAAATATGATGTAAATATGAAAGAGAAGCATTCGTAAGATTTATTGACGGCGTCCAAATATGTCACTCAGATAATCTGCGAAATTTTGGGAGAAATTAAATCACTAAAATTTTATAAAGTCGAATAGATTTTAAAGACCTTTATGTATATATATAAAGAAGAATGTCTGTCTGTTTGTTTGTTTGTTTGTTTGTTCGCTATGCATTCAGTCCCTGTAAAAGTTACGACCACCAAACTTTCCATGGTGCCTCCCCAGGCCCAGGAGAAGGTCATAGCGGGGTCACCCACCGAGGGTGTGAGTTTGGGTGTGTGGGTGTGGGTGGAATCTCACCCAGATAGTATTGTCTTAACTAACACTACCAAACTTTCCACGGTGGTTTTCTGAGTCCAGTGGTGGTTTTATAGAGTGTTGTTACCATTAATAGGAGTAGTATGATAGTGTTGGGGTGAAATTTCACTGAAATTATGTGGCAATGAAATTTGCTCGAATTCTTCAGAAATTCAGCGAATTTTGTTTTGATTCGAAGATGAATCATTTTGTATCGATGGTTCTTTGGTTTAAATATGAAAATCGAATGCTTCTAATAGGTTATAAGAGAAAAAATGTATACAAGCTTTTCCTTAAGTCACAACGATTAGGTATCTATATGTTTAAGGAAGAACGTTTGTCTGTTCGCTATGCATTCAGTTGGTGCGATAGCTAGCGTCACAAAAGTTTCCACACTACTTCCTTAGCTTCTGAGGAAAGTCATCGTGAGGTTGGAACCACCAAACGAGGTGCGTGGAAGGGGCTGGGTGAAATTTCATCGTGATCAATAGAGATCGAGATTCTGATGCGTCTGTTCGCTATGTATTCAGTCATCGTGAGAGATAGCGTCACGGAACTATCCGCATCAGTTCCTTGAGTGCTAAGGAAAATCAGCTGAGTGATTGGCGGTGAGAAAGGGAGGCATGCGTGAAACTTCATCCAAGTCGTAAGAGGCCGTGATTTTAGTCACTTTCTAATCAAATGACGCAGTTCAATCTAAATTTGAGGGTGATCGTGTCCAGAGTGGATGCGAGTGAGCATGTCAGCTTGAGCCCGATGAGAAGAGTCCTGTTGAAGATGCCTGATGCACGGTGTGAAATGGTCTGTGAAAGATATCCCAAGCACGGCGGGAAAAGCTCTGTGAAAGATGCTCCACGCACGGTGGGAAAAGCTCAGAAAAATACCCCACGCACAGCAGGATAAGTTCTGAAAAATTCCTGAAGCACGGCGGGAAAAGTTCTGCGAAAGATACCCATGCACGATGGGAAAAGCTCTGTAAAAGATACCCCATGCACGGCGGGAAAAGCTCTGTAGCAGAGGTTCCAGGTACAGTGAAAAAAGTCCTGTGAAAGAGGTATCACGTACGGCGAGAAGAGACCAATGGCGAACTCCTACCGCATAGCAGGAACAATCCTGTTAAAGATGCCTGACGCATGCCGGTAAAAGTCCGGTCCAAGAGGTTTCAGATGTGACGCGAAAATTTCTGTTGCAGATGGTTCACCCACAGGATTACAGTCCTATAAAAGACGTGTTACGTACAGCAGAAAAAGTCGGATTGCAGATGCAAAACTTCAACCATATTCTCTTTGCAGCGGGTACCTCCGCTAGTACAAGGGATAAAGTCTATTGGAATGATAGAGATTGCTTATTAGTAATCGAGCATCTAAAAAAACTGAGTTTTATTTATCTTGAATTGGTTGAATTTTCTAACATTCACATCTACTATCAATAATATTCGCTTACATTCATGATTATACCAGTTGACGATATTGATGTGTATTTTTCTTTACTGCAATTTAAGTGAGTAAACTGTTTTGTGTACATTAACATACAGAAGCGTCCGTTTTATAGAGGCAATTATTTTCTATTTTGTTTAATCACAAGTGTTTTTGTAGATAGAAGTAGTTGATGAATTTTTTTATTGCACATATTGTCATGCATTATTTAAGAAGTAATTCAAATATTGATTTATTTTCAAATTAAAACAACAAAACACAGTGAGAAGACGCACTATACGCGCAAAAAGATTTTATTTGAGCACATCTCTTTCTCTATAGTACTTGAGAATATTTATTAAAATAAGAAAAAAATTCAATTTTTCAAGCCTCACACACTATAATCTTTTTTCATTTCATTTATGATCGTCATACATACATTTTTACGAACTTTGATCGCTCAAGATATAATTTAAAATTATGATTTTGATATAATCGAAAAATTGACTAATACAAGAGACACACTCAATAAGCGCTCGGTCAAGGGTAACAAAATATGCACCACTAACTTTCATAACAGAGTTTTAACAATTGTCGAATGTCATTTGTTAATTTAAAAATCATGAATTAATGAACTTTCGTTTACTGAGTTTTTAATTTTCTTTTATCAAAGTACTTAGTTCTAAGACAAAAAATTAATCTTTGATTAGCAACAATTTTCATTGACATGCATATTTCTTCATTAGTAGATTGTCAGTGAAGCAGTCTGTGTGACAAGAAACCTGTACAGCAAGTATATGTGTTAGATATCTCCAGTACGTAAATGACTGGTTAGATAACAAGCCACTTTTCTATTCATGGAAGGACCACATGAGATCCGTGTAAAACAAATAATAGAAATTGAAAAGAAAGATCATTCAAAACGGTACATATAACTTGTTGTCGTCATATACAGCGATCTACCTCAGACTAATCTAGATTTAAATATACGTAGGATGTTCGAAAAGCATTCAGACTGATTTTATTTTTAAAAAAAGCCAGCAAAATACATTACAATTATTGAAGTATATGTTCTTTCTCGAAGTATCGTCTCTCCGCTGAAAAGCATTGTATTAATATTCTAAAAGTTTCTATATAGCTGCTGAGAAGTCATATTTAGACAAAATGACCAGATGCTGATATATCGTTGATTTGAATGAACTTCGAGCATTGTAATGTCTTCCTTTGAGATAACCTTTTAAAATAGGAAAAAGAAAATATTTGTTGAGGGTCAGATCGACAGAAAAAAAATGAATGATGAAACAGTTCATACTTTAAATTGTGAATGGTAAAAGGAACGAGATATAATATATTTGTTGCGAGTATTATCATTTAAAAGATAACATTAGCTAGAATTAAACCTCATTGTTGTTTGTTAATTATTGACTGGATTTACTCGAACATGAGGCTAGCTTTGTCTACATAGCTTATTTACTACAATGTTTGCATATGTCTTCATTATTATTACATTCACCAATGCAGACTCTTTGTGATCTCAGAAAGAGAAATATAAAACCTTGTTAGCCGACTTTCCTTATTTAAGTTTTGTTATTTATGGTAAATCAGCTCGTTTTCATCGATTTTATGGTTGTGTTGATTCAGATTGATGATAATAATAAAAACACAATTTATCATCAATTATAATTCGAAAAAGAAATCTGTTTCTTTTAATTGAATAACGGAGAAATTTAAATCATATCTAATTAACCATGTACAATATCACGTGCTTCACTATTTGAAATGCCTATAACATCTGCTATTTCCTGAATTACAATCCGATGATTTTCGATGGTTAGACTTTCAACAGCTTTAAAAGTTTGATCATTCGTTGCAGTAATTGGTCATTCACATTTAGAGGCATCATCAATGTTTAATTGTCCATATTTAAAACAACGAACTCTATTAAAAAACCGTTGTATGTGATGGAGTACGATCATCAGAAACCACTACCATACATTCATAAATATTGGATGAAGATTGATCTTCTAAATCAAGAAACTTTATTGCTAAGCGATCGGCACCCTTTTGATTCCCCATTAGTGTTCAAAGGGTGTTTCAGTAGAAATCATTATATTTGTGCACAGGTATTTCATTAGTTAAAGGTACGTTTAATTTATAGTTATTTGATAATATCATCAGCGTAAGTAGCATATTTATTGTTCTATTTTTAAAGTTAGTTTAAGATTCACAGATATCGTTATTTAAATATTCTCATATTCATATTCAACTTGAATTATTTTTTGATGAAACTAAATTATTTCTTCTGTTCTAATCGTTCAATGATCAATAGATTGTACTAGATCTCAAAATTTATCGGAAACTCTTTAGCAACAAATAAAAATGTATTTGAACGAGTTATAATTCAGCAATTTATTGCATTCAAAAATTAAAACAAATTTTTCTTTTTCTTGTAGATCGTTTCATGGCCACAAACATAATGAAAACATCAAAGCTCGAACCAGATAAAAATTTTCTGTTCTCGGTTAATTTTGGGAGAGACGTTATTCGGTGGTAGGTGTATGTTTTTTTGCCGAGCATTTTTTCTTTGTAATATGTGGTGATGATGATGGTGCTGGTGTTGATGGTGATGATGTCGTTGGCATGTCAAAACATGGCTTAGAAAGATCATCCTTTTTCACGGGTTTAATGTCACATGTGTTATCGGTCAGCTTACAATCGGCTGGTAATCCAATAGTTCCAGCACTTCTTCCATATCTAAATGATAAATTAATATTTTTTCTTAAATTATCGAAATATCTATAATTATTCATTAAATAAATTCTTTATTTTTGTCACATAAAGAAAATATTAATTTTTATCATATATTATTTTATGCATAATAATAATGATTAAAAGTTCTAACTCACCCACAACATTGTAATCCACTTTTGCCACACGTGCATTTGATGCAACTAGGATAGTCAATGCTCCATGCACTATCTGCTGGATGTTTCACGTCTTTATCTTCACAATAGTATTCACTTAATGGTATACCTTTGAATGAAACATTTGCATAAATTTTTCGCTATAAAATTTCAATTCAACTAACCTGCAGTCTCATTATATGGTGCCGGTTGAAGCATACCACGATAACAAAATCCATTCACTTTGGCTAGTAAAAATGCCAAAGTAAGAATCAGTAGTTTATAATAGTAGACCATTTCAATGAATGAAGTTTTTAGTAAATAGAACTCCTATATATTTAACCAAAAGAAAAACATTATTTCAATAATATACAATATTTTCTATTGATAATTTTTGGTAACATATGGATATTAATTAAAATATGATATATATCTTTGAAATAGTATAAAAAAGACCGAAAGAAAAAACGTCGAAAGTAAAAACAGTCGAAAGAAAAAATATCGAAAGCGCTACATATGCAGTTTAGCGCACATCCTCACCTACCCTCACCCTCAAGATTGTTTTTATAAACATTGATGTGTAAATCACCACAAAAAAGGATGATCCAGCGTTTCATATCTAGTTCGAGTAATGTATATAATTCTTATTATACGATTATTTTTTTTATAAATATACTGATTCACATCCATTTTTACTCTTCACTCATCAATCATTAACCCCGAAAGAATAAAGAAAAAATAAACAAAGGAAATGGCATACATTTTAGTGATCAGTAGAATAAATAAAATGGTCAGTAGACTTAGTGATTGGTCAGTAAATTATATGTATGATCGGTAAACTTTATAAATAATCAGTGATTAATTTAATTAGATCTCTTGAATATATGAAAAGATCAGTGGAAGGAAAAATGAGATCAGTAGAAAAATCGAAATGTCTCAGAGGATGATTCACCTTTTCTTCATTTTCATCCTTCTTCGTATACATCACATACCGGGTGTCCCAAAAGTAAGGAAACACAAAGAAAATTGAATATCTCCATTACCGCTCGAGCAAACAAGCTAATTTTTTTTATCAATGATAGAAGTATGCTCAAGTTTTGTATCTATAAAGACATGCCTAGAGAGATTTTCTGTTAAATATATTATTTTATATCCTATCTATGAAAAAGTAAATTTTTTTTTAAAGATCAATCGTAATATTTAACAAAGAGTCTCTTTAGACATGTCTTTATGGATATAAAGCTTGAACATGCCTCTATCATTGATAAAAAAGATTAGCTTCTTTGCTAAAGCCATAATGAAGATATTCAATTTTTTCTGTGTTACCTTACTTTTGGGGCATCCGGTATATATTAGACTTTTCCCTTTCCTGTCAATCACATATGTTCGGTCTTTTCTTTTGACAACTGTTGTACTATTCTTCTAGTGCACTATATTCACTGGAATTTTTCGATCTGGATTACTTGGTGGATATTCCCTAAGATAAACGATCCATCGTTCTATAAATAGTACGGGATTTTTTACGAATATACTGCGAAGAATCGTAATCTACTATTTTCCTATTCGATCATCGATCTTCAGAGTTAGCCATCTATGAATTTCAAGGACAAAACCTATGGAAACAACGCAAGTTGACCAATATGAAAGCGAAACATCTGATAAAGAAATCGTGGGAAAAGCTCAGTGAACAAATAGAAAAACCAAAAGAAGAAAAGAGTCAAAGTTCCGGGTAGAATAAGTCACATATGATCACCTTGGTGAAGTAGAAGTGTTAATCAAGAATGGTTGGTTAAAGTACTATACGAACTATACTTCTTCTGTATGAAATTAATCTTCATAGGTATAAAAACTTTTTTCTACTGGTAAAAGCTAATTTGTACTGATCAATTTTGAATAACGTACTGACCAAATTTGATTTATGTACTGAACAAATCTGAATTATTTACTAACCGAATCTCAATTTCTTACTAACAATTATATACAAAAAACTGACCGTTTTTCAATTAATCACTGACCACTTGAGTATTGACCATTTGATATTTATACTGACCATTTCATTTATTTTACTGACCAAAAATTATATTCCCAAAGGAAATATATGAAGTATCATTACTTGTGAAATATACTATCTAATATCTACATTTATCTGACATCAAGAACGAAAATTACTTTTAAAACTCGCATAATATATTCATTCTTTATATATTTGTTGAATTTTTTCACAAAAAACTTCAAATAATTCCATAATCTATGATTTGATGTATCTTCATCAATATTTATTAACTTTGAAAAATTTCAATTCTCTATATTATTTTTCATAAAAAGTTATTCAAAAAATATTTATTTCATTTTTTTTGTTCGATGAATGTTAATATAATTCTCAAATATCGTAATAAACAGATCTTTCTTAAAATTTTATTCTTATTATATGAATTGAACTATCATCAAAAATCTCAGAAAAAAAAACACATTTTTTTCTACTATCACTGTATATATAAAGAAAAAGTTTCGTCAAGATTTCTATAGGAGATTCAAAGTAATATTGTCACTAATCTTCCACAAATAATTCATAATATTAATTATATTCATTCGAACAATGTGATAAATCAATAAAAATTTTCATACAACTTCAACACTGTTTTCATTATTTTCAATGACAAACATATTTCAAACATTCAATTCATACAAAAGTAATTTCAATAATTTTAAAACAATTATCAACTAATAACAATTCATTATTATTTATATAAAAAGTTCATCCAATCGTTGTAAACGTCCAACAGATTCTCCATACTCGAACTTTGCTACAACTTTTTCTATCATCTTCCATTGTCTATTTTTCTTGTTTTATTATATATTTCGTCTGAACATTATATTTTATATCGAATCAAATTTGTGATATTTTAATAAATATCGAAAAACACATTGACAACACAAATAACAATCCATACACTTCATCATATACCATACTCATACTTGTATCTTTCTCAATATCCATTGTTCCAAAAAACAAAAAGAAGTAAGAAATCTACTGATCGAATATCCATCTCATTGCATGTTCATCCATTGCTGTGACACAAACTCATAAGCAAATACAATTTTCTTGATACATATGAAAATATAACAGTGAATTATAAACGTATAATTAATACAAGAAAACTGTTCAACAACACACAAAAACAACAAAAAAAATTGACATACACAAATTGAAATACTAAAAACTTATTCGATATAAATATAAAAATTAATACGAGTAAAAGTATTCCGTCCTACTAGTTGTTCATGATTATTCTTTTCATACTACTCACAATCAGTTCCTATTTCACCGATCAATTGAAGTTATGGTGGGTAATTATTTGCAAACGTTTAGAAAAACAGACAAGTATTCTGTTTTGTTATACATCACAATAAGATCTGGTTTCATATCATTATTGAGATCATCTGTTATTATAAACGATGGATTATTTAGAGTTCCAATTGTACTTTGATTTTGAAAGCTTCCATCACTATTACCGAACAGTAAACTGATGCTATTTCCATTGAAGTTGGTCACTGCTAAATCCATCTTTTTATCGTTATTGAAGTCAGCTGATATCAAAGACTGTGGGTATTCACCAACAAGATATTTTATTGGAGTCCGAAAATTTCCATTCCCAATATTAAGCAGTACAGTGATGGTGTTGTCGGCAGAGTTGGCCACTGCTAAATCTCTTTTGTTATCATTATTAAAATCAGCTGATGTCACTGAGATTGGATAACTACCAACGATATAGTTCATTCGAATTTGGAAGGTACCATTCGCATTACCAAGCAGCACACTGATGGTGTTGTCGTCGCAGTTAGCTACTGCCAGATCCATATTGTTATCATTATTGAAATCAGCTGATGTCATCGAGATTGGATGCCTACCAACGATAAAGTTCATTCGAGCTTCAAACGTACCATTTCCGTTACCAAGTAGAACACTGACCGTGTTGTCCTTAGAATTAGCCACTGCAAGATCCATTTTGTTATCATTATTAAAATCATTTGATATCAGAGACAGTGGATATCGACCAACGATATAGTTCATCGGAATTTGAAAGACTGCATTTCCATTACCAAGAAGCACACTGATGCTATTGCCACCACGGTTCGCCAATGCCAGATCCAATATAGTATCATTATTAAAATCAACTGATATCACTGAAGATGGATCACGACCAACGATGTAGTTTATTGGAGTCTGGAAGATTACATACTCACAAGTAAGCAGTACACTGATAGTGTTGTCGGCAGAGTTGGCCACTGCTAGATCCATTTTGTTATCATTATTGAAATCAGACGATATCAGAGACCGTGGAGATCGGCCAACGGTATAGTTTATTGGAGTCAGAAAGTTTCCATTCCCATCACCTAGCAGTACACTGATGGTGTTGCCGGTAGAGTAGGCCACTGCTAGATCCATTTTGCTATCATTATTGAAATCAACTGATATCAGAGACCATGGATGTTGAACAACGTTATAATTTATTGCAGTCTGGAAGTTTCCATTCCCATCACCTAGCAATACACTGATGGTATCGCCTATATAGTTGACCATTGCCAAATCCATTTTGCTATCATTATTGAAATCAGCCGATACCAGAGACCGTGAAGATTGGCCAACTGTATAGTTTATTGAAGCCTGAAAGATTCCATTCCCATCACCAAGCAGTACACTCATGATATCGTCAAAAAGGTTAGCCACTGCTAGATCCGTTTTATTATCATTATTGAAATCAGCTGATATCAGAGACACTGGGTTGTCACCAACGGTATAGTTTATTGGAGTCTGGAAGATTCCATTACCATCACCAAGCACCACACTGATGGTGCCGCCGGCATAATTGGCCACTGCCAAATCCGTTTTGTTATCATTATTGAAATCAGACGATATCAGAGACCGTGGAGATCGGCCAACTGCATAGTTTATTGGAGTATGGAAGATTCCATTACCATCACCAAGCAGTATACTGATGGTGTTGTCATAAGAGTTGGCCACTGCTAGATCCATTTTGTTATCCTTATTAAAATCAGCTGATATCACAGACTGTGGGTTTCGACCAACGGTATAGTTTATTGGAATCTGAAAGATTCCATTACCGTCACCAAACAGTATACTGACGGTATTGTCATCAGAGTTGGCCACTGCTAGATCCATTTTGTTATCATTATTAAAATCAGCTGATATCAGAGATACTGGATTGTCACCAACGGTATAGTTTATTGTAGTCTGGGTGATTCCATTACCGTAACCAAGCAGTATTTTGATGGTGTTTTCATCAGAGTTGACCACTGCTAGATCCATTTTCTTATCATTATTGAAATCAGCTGATATTATTGGATATGGTTCGTGACCAACGGTATAGCTTATTGGAGTCTGGAAGATTCCATTACCATCACCAAGCAGTACACTGATGATGTTGCTCCATTCATTGCCCACTGCTAGATCCATTTTGTTATCGTTATTAAAATCAGCTGATATCAGAGACCGTGGAAGTTGACCAACGGTATAGTTTATTGGAGTCTGGAAGATTCCATTCCCATCACCTAGCAGTACACTGATGGTATCCTGAAGATAGTTGGCTACTGCCAAATCCATTTTTCTATCATTATTGAAATCAGACGATATCAGAGACCGTGGAGATCGGCCA
>JAJEKB010018740.1:17208-47982 GCA_022393335.1 Macrotrachela quadricornifera
ATTATTGAAATCAGACGATATCAGAGACCGTGGAGATCGGCCAACTGCATAGTTTATTGGAGTCTGGAAGATTCCATTACCATCACCAAGTAGTATACTGATAGTACTGTCATCAGAGTTGGCCACTGCTAGATCCATTTTGTTATCATTATTAAAATCAGCTGATATCAGAGACTGTGGGTCTCCACCAACGGTATAGTTTATTGGAATCTGAAAGATTCCATTACCATCACCAAACAGTATACTGACGGTATTGTCATCAGAGTTGGCCACTGCTAGATCCATTTTGTTATCATTATTGAAATCAGCTGATATCAGAGATACTGGTTTGTCACCAACGGTATAATTTATTGGAGTCTGGAAGATTCCATTCCCATCACCAAGCAGTATTTTGATGGTGTTTTCATCAGAGTTGACCACTGCTAGATCCATTTTCTTATCATTATTGAAATCAGCTGATATTATTGGATATGAGTATCCACCAACGGTATTTATCCATTCATACTGAAAGGTTCCATCGCCATTCGCAAGTAGTAAACTGAGGGTGTTATCAGCAGGATTGGTCACTGCTAAATCGAGTTCCCGGTTGTTCCTGAAGTGACCTAGTGTCGCAGAAGATGGATTTATCCCCATCTTGTAGTGTTTTGCGGCTTCAAATGGTTTGTTGCAAGTAGATGCTAAAAGATGATGATATTGAGAAAAAATATATTGTAAAGAATAGACCTAAGATGTATAATTAACGGAAATATGAATTTATGAGGAATACAGAATGATAGTTTTAAATGCATTGATCTGATATAATATCTCATATTAACAACTGTTTTTTTTCCATATTGAATTTTAGAAGTCATTGCTTATTGAACATTGCTCAATAATATACTGACATAATAAATACTTGCGTAAAGCTTCATTAGTTAGTGATTGTGTCTCATATCGTAAAGTAAGAAGTCTGTGAAAGGAAAATTGATTCTATTATATAAGTATTTTGAAATGGTTCTTATTTTCGAATATCATATGAAGAAATTTAGAGAGTCGGGATAATCGATATGTTCAATAGTGTTTGTAAACTGAAAGAATTTGTAATGTACAATAAATTATAAAATTGATGAAAACATTTGAGCGATGAATATCGCTCCACTTATTGTTCATATAGATAATTCATTAGTGATATTATGGAGAAGAGCAAGGTGAAGTTTTCAGCAGAAAATTGAAGCAAAATTTTTGGATTCTTTAGAATGGTTTCAAACAAAAACATTATAAATCGATCAGAGGATTGTTTTTAGCGATTTTAATCTGTTTTCTATTCGATTATATGCAATGAGTTTTTGATTAGAATGTTCAACTTTTCGAAAAGATTGTTAATCCAATTTGTGATAGTTGTAAAGAGAATATAATGCTGTAATAATTCATAGGATAAGGAACATGTTTTTGATTAACTGTCCAAAACATCAGTGAAGTATCATTTTGAACTGTTTGAAGGTTTTCTCCTATCTGATCTGCTTTATGATCTATATTATTTGATGAAGAAAATAGAAAGAAGAACAGATTGATCTATGAATTATTTGATTTTACTTAGGACTACAACGCGTAAACTGTGATGTAATAGTCGAGGATTTTGAAAAGATGTACTTTTTTTGACTAAGTTTGTAATGAATTGTATGACACTAATCAAATATCTGTTGAGAAAGAATTTTATATTTAAAATAATAACAAAAAACTGTAGTGATAGATGTATTTTTCAAAATCTCTGAAAGATGAAATCAATCACAATACTGATCGAACTGTAAATAAAAGTGAACGCTATGCATTTGAGAAACGAACGAAATTCAATAAAAAAAAATCAAGAATAATGAATAGAAGCATTTTGTAATACGTATTTATTTTGTTACCAAACTATAATAGCGGAGAAACAAAAAAGCGTCAACTTTTTGAATGACAGTAAAAGTACGCGTAAAATTTTTGAAAACTATATGAATTTATCTGTGTTTTTTATGGTAATTCTGAATATTATATTCGTTTTTACTAAAATTTAGATTATTCTCATAAAGTTCACTTTGGTCTAGAGAAATAAGTGCATTTTTTTAACTCTTGATCATTAAAGAACAGATTAAGTACCGTAATCGAAATTGAAATTAAATGATTTATATATCAATTTGGAATTTTTTCTTTGATCGATAAAATGATTTATAAATGAGAGTGACGCACTTAGGGTAAATTTTCAAATGAATCAACATACTGTTTGAAAAATATACAATGTGCGTAATTTTATGTTACATATCTTCACTCTTTACATGGTCTTCATGATTTTTCCAACAATTGATAAAAAAAAATGATTTTGAATTAAATATTTATTCTAATTTTTTTATCTCAAACAAATTTTCATAATGTAAAATTTTGCTTGAATTCGTCATCAAGATATTTTTATCATTTTTCTGCATTGTATCATTAATGAATTTCTCATAAATGATTAATGACTGATTTTCCATTACTAATACGTTCCAATCCTTTTGCTTCATGCACATATTTCGTTAAGAAAGTCCTCTAGAAATCAATCTCTCATTTAGAGTCATCTTTTTGAACTGAAATTTTCAGCAAAAAGTGATCCTAGAGAAATACACATCTGCTAAAATTTTACAGATCGATTGTTTGTACTAGCTCAGATTTTTAGCTGATTCATATATCATTTTTGATCTTCACGAAAATTAATAAAACTTCATCATAACATGAGCTATCGAATACAGTCTACTTTCAAAATCAAGTCAATATCAGCATGCAACTTTTCCATGAACAGAATTTTTAAATTGATTTTCGTTCTTTTTTTTGATGAGCATTTTAGTTGAAGGATCTTAAAATTAGCATAAAAAATGGTGCATCAACGATAGTAAATTCCACTTTTTTCAGCATAGGAACCGATCATAAAACATCCCATCGGACAAAAATATATTCTCATTGAGATCTTTAAAACAAAAAAAAGTATTGATCATAATTCGAGACAGGGGACAGGAGTTTCAATTCTTCTGATTAGAAACTGTGTTGTGAGAGAAGCACTTAAAAGGTTTTAAAAACGGATTTTTCATTCAAATTCGCTAGACTTCTGTACAATATGCATGATATATAGATTTAGTGCTGTGATCGAAATATAAATATATAATTGATACCTCAAATACTAGTTGGTACCGAAAAACTGATATAGAAATGTTTTATTCAATGTTAATTACAAT
Source organism: Macrotrachela quadricornifera (assembly GCA_022393335.1). Taxonomy (NCBI): domain Eukaryota; kingdom Metazoa; phylum Rotifera; class Eurotatoria; order Philodinida; family Philodinidae; genus Macrotrachela; species Macrotrachela quadricornifera. The sequence goes on from JAJEKB010018740.1 coordinate 20,430, forward strand.
AGAAAAGCAGAGTTTTTTATAAACTGAAAACCTATCAAACATCATGGAAATGTCTCGAAAAATATCATAGTAGAGTTCCAAACCCTTTTCATAAGTTTATTAAATTTGACATTTTTTGGGAAAAGCCATATATATCCCGGAAGAAGAGACTTCGATGTATCTTCCAATGATAAAAAGTCAACTTCAAGTTTTTTTCAAAAATGTGATTTGCCTAAGGAAGATCGTTAACTAGAATACTCTAAAACATTAGTTCAAAACAAATGATTTACTGACGAGATATTGAATTCTTTAATTGCACATTAAGACTACCATCATAATGAAAACTGATGGTTAACTTGACTACATTTACAGGTATGTCATATAGTAAAACGAAAAGTCAACATTTTTTGGAATCGTACGGCGTATTTTATTGATGTTTCTTCCTTAATGACAATAAGAATTTTATAATTTATGAACGTTTGATTTTTGATAGAAATATGTTTAAACTAGATCTGATGGCATAGTACAGGAATTGCCTAAGCGAACACTTTTGTTGTTATCTATTTGTTTTCACATTTGTGAATTTTCGTGAAAGAGAATAATCAGCTCTTACAGAATGAATTGACACTCATCTAGGAACTGAAAAGAACATCAAAAATTGTACCTGTAGATTTTGTTCCTAACACAGCACCAAAAATTATTCCACTAATAAGTGAAATAGTCATTAAACAAATAGGAATGACGAATCGCTTCTTCCGATACCAATGTCTTGGAAATGTGATAAAAAATCTCATTCAAAATACAATTAAGAAAAGATATAGTTAAACTTACTCAGGCTTTGGATAAAGTTGTGCACCTAGACATAAAAATAGTATTAGTTCAAGATAAATGAGTGGAAAATTTCGAGATACCTTCGAATGGAGGTTCAAGTAGCATTTCTTGTGGTATCACCTGTTTCAAATGAATAATATGAAGATCATTTCCTGGACTGAATTGTGTTTGAACTACCATTTCAGTGCCAGGTAAAAGAAGAACTTCATCTTCAGTTTTAAAATGTGAATGATCACGTATTATTCGACTATTAATGGCTTCGACGGAGAATAATGTTCGTTTACCAACAACTCCCAGATACATGTTGTTTTTCATGACAGGTAAAGAAGTTGTGCATGATGAAAATCCCCACCAAATCACTGTTGTACCGAGCGGAAATTCAGCACTTAAATCTTTAGTCACTCCTCGCCAAACAGTTAATTGTGGGAGGCACGGCAATTTAACTAATGCAGTTAAGAACAGTTTTAGATATTTAAAATATGGTCGTAAATTCTCGCGAGAGTCGTTTTTAAGAGTATGATTGAGCATTGAATATAGACTACGATAGTCTCTTGGCCATTCAAGCGTGTAAAGACGGATTGCAGCGCTTTCATCGATCGTTAAACCATCAGGTGGTGGATTCGAAGTTTCATTCAGTGCTTTCTGAACATAAACCGACAAATTGTAAATAATGTCGACTAGTGGTGCACATGCTTCTTTGAGGGATACCAAAGGCTCTGCGGCATATCCCACAATAGGACCAAGATTTGCTGCAATATCATTAATGACATTCACTTGTGTCATATTTTGTTCGACAGAGACAATCTCCACGATTCGAGGATTTTTTGTTGTAGGACGATTCGATATATTATCAAAGTCTTCTATTACATCTAGTTCTTGTCTTTGGTCAGGTGTTTCTTCTATATTCAAGTTTACATGTAATGTATCAAACCTGTATGGTAAGTCTCTTTCAAGTATTGGTTGTCGATCATTCGAAAATTCATTATTAAATATTGTTTCCTGTAGTTCAAACCGTTCATGATCATTTGTCATTGTCATTTTTCTTTTCTTATTATGGTCTTTGATTATTTCGTGTTATTCAAATGAATATTGGTTCTAAAAAAAAGATTCGAGATCAATTATTCTTAATGATGAGAAAGATGAATAGTTATTAGTTATAAGAAACTATCAATAAAATATCAAAAAAATCAAGATAAATGTCAATAAGTCCCCGACTCGCTGTCATCATTTCATATTATTATTCTTGTTTGAGTTCCTCAATAGAATTGTTAGATTCGAACTGGTAGGGAAAATACGAACTATTACTATTTTTTTTATTTGTAATAGATCTTTTAAAAGTTTAAGTTTAAACAAAAATTATCGCACAGAAAGGATTCCAGTCGATTTATTTTAAAAGAAAATCGAATAAAAATATTCAAATCAATAATAAAACAATACTATTAGAGATCGTCTATCAATCTTTGATTTTTCTAAATAGGATTCGATTAACTAAGTACTAATCAATAACAAATGGTATAGCATTATAATCAATGATACTTTTTCTAGAATATTTCATGATAGATATTACAGTGAAAATTAATTCGAAAATTGAATGACATTATGCAATATAAATAGAGAAATCAATTAAAATAGATTTAATGTGTCAATTACTTAATAGTCGATAGATCAAAGACTACAATGTGTTGTTATTTATTATATAACGCTGTGTCACCTCGACACGAAAGAAAAGTTTCGTTGGACTGAGCTGGACTACGCTCGGATCGAACCAGCGTGCTGACAACGGAATATTGCCAGGTGCTGGAGCGCTTTTCAATGAGGGCTTCGTGCATCTTATAGCTGATAGTGGGTAGTGTCTACGGTAAAAACCGCTCGGGTTTCTGGCTTGTTTTGAAAAAGATATTAAGTTCTAAGTGAATTTTCTCTTTAGCACCCTTATATTGGCAGCAAAGCTACAGTTTCAAATTTTGACCTGAAACTTTGCCTGCATAAAGATCTCAGCTAGGCTAATTTGCAAAAAAATTTCAGAGGTTTTGAATCAAGTCTCTCTAAGATACGAAGCTTTGTAAAAGTGTATACTATATATATATATTATTTATGGAAAAGAGGCTATTCAATCATAGTTTCATATCTTAGAGAGACTTGATTCAAAACGTCTGAAATTTCTAATGCAAACTAGTCTAGCTGAAACCTTTATGCAGGCAAAGTTTCAGGTTAAAATTCGTAAATATAGCTTTGTTGCCAATATAGGGATGTTACAGAGAAAATTCATTAGGAACTCAATATCTTCTCAGAAACAAGCTAGAAATCCGAGCTTCTTTTACCATAGACAGAGGTTACTATAGGCTACAAGATGCGCGAACCCCGAATGAAAAGCACTGTATTCCCTGAGAATGTTTTTTTGGGATATAGGCAGCCTGTTTCGAGCCCAGATCTCTTATGTATGCCATACATTTCAGTTCTATGATTGACTTTATACTATAGCTTACTTAAAATCAATCATTAATATCTGGAAAAGTTGTCCGAACTACTAGATAAAATTCATACATACTGAATGTAGTTTCGAAATATCGCTAAATCTTACATATGGTATCTAATACTCTATAAACTATCCGAAGATAAAAGTGTTTTATTTTGTTACATTATCTATTGACAGAAAGTTATATTGCTCTTATGAGAAAAAAAACTCGAGATAAATCTATAGATGGTCTTGCTACACTAGTCAAACTTTAAGTTAGAGTTTCTCGAACATATATATGAAGCGTAGATAATATATTTCAAATGATCAAGAAAATTCTGCAAGAAAGTTTGAAAAGAATTAGAGATATTTATCTTATACCTGATTTGCTCCTAAACCACTTATAACCTTGATCATTTTTAACAATTAAAAATACAGTTAAATCATCAGTCAATTTCTACTAAAACAATAAGTACTATTATGATAGAGTGTCATTCCTTAATACTAAAGTTTGAAAAAATATCTTATAAAAAGTATTTACCGTTAAATAGTCCCCAAGGTGGATAAAATGACACAAAATAATGAATAAATACTCTTCTTGTCAATCGAAATGAAAGATAAAAATATAAATAAATATGGTAAAATCCCATTTTTATCTCTCTTTCAATGAGATAATTATTGATTCATAAAACATTTTTTCACAAAGCAAAAAAAATAGAGAAAAAGACATGACTAACGCCATTTTTTTTCTTCTATGTATAGAAAACATTGCCCATAGTTAATATATGAAGAAACGAAAGCTTAAAATATACATTATGTATCTCTGTCATATTACAAAAAATATATTTCGTAATTAATCTATGAGAAAAAAAGAAAAAGAACGAATATATATATATAATTTATCTCTATTATATTAACGAAGCATGCACAGGGAGTGACGTAGGTTATATCGAATTTTTCTTTTTATAGTCAACGATTATTATATTCACATATCATAGATATAAAATTTTTCCTATAAATGATTTAAAATTTATTTAATATATTCTATTGAAATACTTGAATATATTCAATATTTTATTGTGAATGAAATAATATTTTCTTTATTAACTATGATACTTGACTTTATATTGCGACTAAACTTTCAATATAAGATTTTTTTTGATGAATTAAACAATTATATAAATGTTTTCATCTTAAGAAATCGATTTCTAATGAAAAATGTAATTTGTTTTATATTTATTTTTTGTAAATATATAAATGATAATATTATTATATACTATTCAATATAACAATGTTAAAGCATTTGGATTTTTTTCTATTTTACATTTGTTTCTATCATAAACCAAATCTAAATTTAATATATTATCAAATATCTTTGAAAATAAAAACGTTTATACATAAAAACCACACAGAAGAAACGTTGTTCGCCATTTTAACTGAAAATGATTTATTTCAGTTTGTTATTTATATGAATATAAACAGACAGATCATCAAACTAAATAAATAAAGAAAATCTCGATTTATATAAGAAATTTTGATCGCAGTGCGTGATAAAACAGATTAAGATAAGTAAATTATTTTAAATATTAACTAAGAGTTTAATCTAACAAAAAAAATATTAATTTGCGTAGATTTTCTAAAATTAAACTTGATATTTATTTGTATATTATTATTATTAAGTTTTAGCTATTTTAATAAGATAATGAACCGTTTAATAATGATTTATACTCACTTTTTCAAAGATTAATTTTAAAAAAGACATTTCACAAGTTTGTTAATCAATATAAAAAATAATGTTTATTTATATAAAGATGACTTTCTAATACAATGTGATCCAACAAATCTTCTATCAGTTGTAAAGATTTAAATAACTTGTTGAATTTATTTTAAATTCGTATGAGTATATTATTTTCTTTCTAAGTTAAAGGAGAATTTATTTAAATATTTTTAGAGAAACATTGACTTGACAAATATTATCAAATGAATAGATGTTCATTTCTCATGATTATTTACATATGAAGTAAAACAATAATCAATATTTATCATTCAATTATCGTGATCAAAGAACATCGATAATGATATATTAGGTGTGTAAAAATGTTATTCTAGAGGGGTAACACTATAATTTCAAACAGCATACATCAATAATTTTATACCAAACTAAAGCGTATCGAAAACAAGATTTTTGCGACGAAAAATGAGTTTGTTAAGTTTTTCTGCAGCAAGTCGAATCCGATCATCTGTCATTACAATTTTGGAGAATGAAAACAGTCTTTTTACATCATTATTCGAAAGTAGTATGGCTAATGCCTTGTGTGCAAGTGAATATATATTTAGGGATGTGAGTGAATATGAATCTGAAGATTCCTTACTTGAACCATACTCACATCCTCCCATACATCCCAGATTAGTATGATACGGCATCTGACTGACTCAAATTGGAACGTTAGGACATAAACTTTTTTGTAGGCTTTCCACTAACAAATCATAACACCAGCGGAATTTTATCGAATGCTATCTGATGCGATATATGTCCTTAAAAATTATTTCTACTAGGTTGTGGAAAAAGTACGCGGTCATTTGCAAAAATTTTAGTTTTTTAAATTTACTTGTAAAATTTTTTGTGTTTCATTTTTAAAACTTCTATATCTCGCGTGTGCTAACTACTCTTGTGTAAATTTTGTAATTTCATTTTCATCATTTGAGTTTAGATAAAAAATTTTGAAATTCGTGTTTTCCTCTGCCACTATTGGGAAAAAGGCCTATCTGCAAGAGCTGCTGCTGCCAAAGTCTGCTAAGTGAAAGGCGAAAGAATGATCGGGAAAACTGCCGCGATAATATGGTTCAAGCGATTCGAGGATGGCGATTTTGACTTCGAAGACAAGCCTCGTTCTGGGCGACCATCTGTTATGAACAAAGAAGACGTGCGTGCCGCTTTGGAGGGCGAATCTTTATCGATTATCCGCGATTTGGTCGATGAACTTGGAGTCGCGCAGTAGACTGTTGTCAGTTACCTGCACAAATTTGATTTTGTCCACAAGAAGCCACGACAAGATCCTCATGAACTCACTGAAGCACAAGCTATACGACGTGTTGAAGTCAGCCGTCAACTGCTCGATAATCCGTTAGACAAACGGTTCTGGAAGCGCATTATGACATGCGACGAAAAGTGAGTTTCCTTAGTCAAACGTGATCTCTCTAGGCGCTGGATTCCGCGAAATCAAAATCCGCCACCGGTCGCTCGTCAAGATCGTTTCGGCAAGAAAGTTATGTTGTGCGTCTGCTGGAACGTCGATGGCGTTCTGTACTTTGAATTGGTCCCTGATGGTCGAGCTGTGAATGCCGAGCTGTATAGCGAGCAATTGGAGCGCGTCTAAAACGTCTTGAAGCAGCGTTACCCGACGTTGATCCGCCGAAAACGTGCTCTTCTCCAACACGACAATGCTCCAGCTCATCGTGCCAATTTGACCAAGGAGAAGCTTGCTAAACTTGATGACGTAGAGGTTCTACCGCATTCGGCTTACAGCCCCGACCTTGCTTCCTCTGATTATGACTTGTTTCGTCCACTGGAGCACTTTTTGCGAGGAGGACGGTTTGAAACTTTTGATCAAGTCGAAGCAGCGTGCCGTGAATTCTTTGAGCCCTATGAACCACACTGGTATCGAGATTAGATTCGACAGCTTGCAGAACGCTGGCGTAAGGTCATTGAGAATGATGATTTGTAGTTTGAAAAATAGTTGTTATTGGTTTTGAATAATTTTATGCATAAAAAAGAATTTTTTTGCAAATGACCGCCAACTTTTTGTTCAACTTAGTAGTGTAGACCAAACCTAACTCATATTTTTGAGATGATTTAACTTAAAGCCCCAAACAGAGTAGACGAATTAAAACTGAATTAAGGAAAGTGATTGATGTAAAATTTAAAACAGACTTAAATCATGCTTTTCAAATGATTTAAATTTTAATGCGCCAATCATGCAATAGTTTGATTGAAAAATGGAAGATATAATATACATTGAATAGATAGATGAATGGAAGTGATGTCGTTTGAAAAAATTATTATTAAAATATGTGCTAGATTTATTACATAATTTATAGATTACGGGTTTCTGAAGCATCTTCAGATCAATAAACAAGAATACAATTTTCTAACTAGTCGAAATTATGTTGTATTCATTCGTTCTTATGACATGACAGAAGATATTCTCTCTTTTAATTAGTGCATTAGCTGTTATATAGTTAGTATACTAGGTTCGTTTAATATTCAGCAGATTACGAGCTTTCAAAGTTTTAACAGTATAATAAATAAAAATAAAATTTTCTACAACTCAAAACTGCACGGCATTGTGGTTTATTTTTACTACATCATAGATAATGCTCTCAATTTCCATTAGTAGATTACTTATTGTGTTCGGAAGCACGCTGAGTTAAAACAAAAATTAAATCGCTCTATTTTCAGTCTGTTTGTAGCTTTTAACAATTGTCCATTTTAGACAGCTCTTGCTCTCATCCAGTGTTTCGTAGTGTGTTAATCCACCAATTAGTGTATAGAGTGTATAAAGTGATCACACACTTTTGTTGCATTTCATTTTTATTTACGCTTGTTCTCCTATTCGTCTTACATTTTCTTTCATCGTCTTTCTTTCTCATTTCTATTAATGGCTGTTCTCGATAAGTTTCATCAACACTTGTAATTGCGTCTTTTCTTGTTTTAGTCAACTAAGAAGCAAAATATTGTCAAATAGATGTTCTTAGACGAAGCGTTAGAGACTTATCATGGTCTTAAGATTTTTTCTACATCCTTTAGCTAACTCGCTATGACTGAGATAAACGAATCATATGTGGAATCGATTTAACGATTATCGATTATGTCAATTCTTTTTCCATTAGCATGATAAAAAAGAAATATCACTCGTGCATTTTGATGTTCATGCTAGTGAAGATAAGAAAGCAACAAATGGTGGCAGTTGATAATTTTTGAGTAGTTCAGCATGTTTATCACTTTGAGAAAACATGCAGGGAGCCTTTCAGATGAAAACGTTTTGAAGTTATATCACATCTGTGTTTCCACATATTCATACGTTTCATTTTTACATTAAATAGTGCCTAAGACAAAAAAGCGAAACCTATATATCTTCATGTTAGTCGAGTATAAGCCTAGATGACTTCCCAGTCTTTTGAGTTTTTCTATTATCCTGTGTAACTATCCTATCACTGGAAATTTATTTTTAGTCTCATCCCAAAATAAAACTTAAATACTTTACCGAATTTCTTTTCTTTTTTAAAAAAAGACTTTTATTTTTATAAAACATGTACTCCGCCGTCCCTGTTCAAAATGATGAATAACAAATGCCGCTTTTTCTTGAGTCCTTTTTTTTGAGTCTTTTCATTATCCTATGTAGTTTTTCTATCACTTGAAATTGATTTTTCGTCTCATCCCAAAATAAAACTTAAATATTTTATCGAATTTCGTTTAGTTTTTCCAAATGTGAAGTTCAATAAATTATTTAACTTTTACTTTGAAAAAAGAGTAAAAATAAATTCCAAATGATAGGAAAACTATATAAGATGATGAAAAGACTCAAAAAAAGGATTCAGGAATAGGCGTAATTTGATATTCGTTATTTGGGACAGGAACAGTGAAAAACGTGTTTCGTAATAATAAAAGTCCTTTTCTTTCGAAGAAAAGAAGACGTTTCGGAAATTGTAGGACGCATTCTTTGCCTTCCTAAACTGAAAAGATACGAAATGCATTCCAAAAAACTGAAAGACCTTTTTTTAAGAAAAGAAAACGTTCATCAAAAGTGTGGAACATGTTCTTTGCCGTTTGTTTGACAAATATTTTTCACTGAGAAATCTAACGTTTTTGGAACATCTTTTATATAATAGTCAATACAGAGATTTATTGCTTTTTGCTCTTTCTCTCCAGTTAAAAACAATCCTCAACTTTTGATTGAAATTGAAATAAATCTTATGAAATTATAAATCTTTCTTTTTAATTTGTTTTTATTCCCTCGACTAAAGGGAGGGTCACATGAAAAAAATTAAATGCGTTTGTTTGTCTGTGGCAAGGTCAAAAGAACATGGCTTCAAAACTTCTATATATGTACCCATACGTCCTCACGTCCTGCAATATCAAGGCTCCCCCAGATGTTGAAATCCTACTATACGGGGGTACCCAAAGGTCCTCATAGGCTATTATATGGGGGTGCTCATAGGTGCTCAAGTCCTATATAACAGGAATACCCTTAGGTCCTCAAGTGCTATATAATAGGGATACACAGAGATGCTACGGTGCTATACAATAAAAGTGCCCCTAAGTCATCAAGTTAAGGAGAAACAGACGAGTTAGGGCTGGGTCTTTTAGAAACCGTTGGTTGGGCCGTCAATATTGCCACTATTGTAAGTTTGAAACATGGGGTTGTTCGGGCCGATTGAGGGCTGTGATAGATATGCTAGAATTTGCTTCGAACGCCATGATGTTTTTGCCAATAGAATAGCTCCGTCGACTGAAGGGAGCGTCATCTAAAAAATAATAGTTTGTTTGCCTGATTGTCATCGGGTCAAAGGTTTTCGGAGTCGGGAATCGAATGGTAGTATTAGTTTTTCAATTTTTCAAATTTTTTTTTGATAAAGGAAGGGCGCTTTTAAAGAAAATAATGGTTCTTTATTAAAGACCCCCTCCCCCTCAAAAATTGATCTCAGTCCAGGAATGTTCAAATGGGCTGAAATTTGGAGCATATATTGGGACTAAAGTGGAGAAGCTGTGGTAAAATTTTTAGCTCGATACACTGAAATTTGACAGAGATATCAACCAAACAAGGGTCAAAAATAGCTCATTTTGGTACAAGGATTTCTCGGTTCGAGCTTGGTCAATATATTTAATTTTTATTTGTTTGAAAGAGCATCTCAAGATGCAGAGCATTATAGTCTTTTTTTTTTAAATTCATACTTTTTTAGCGGAAAAAGGACCACAAGTTCAATGACTCAAAAAATGCGCCAAAACTGGCTGTCTAGTTACATAAATGTCTGTATATATAATATACAACAAAGCTTAATAAAAAAATAAAGGGTCTCTATAGGGAATTGCATCTCGACGCGCTCTTTCAGACAAAAAAAATTTTAAATACATGTACTGAGCCTGGACTGAAAAATCCTTGTACTAAGATCGAAAAATCTTTTTCGTTTTTTCAAAAACAAGCCTTGTTTTCGAGCAGTTGATTACATAAATCATCAAAATTTTTCACTAAAGAAGGGTTGTTTGGAAAGAACCTATATCATTTCTGGAAGATCTGAAACAAGGCTATCTTCCTCTGCATTTATTTTCATTTCGAAATTTTTGACGAAAATTGACTTTTTTTAAGGGGAAGGAGATCTTAAGTTTGACCAAAAGCTTTCCGTGGTCGGGGAATGGAATGGTATTATCAGCTTTGCAAGATTTGGAGATGCTTTTTTTTTTGGTAAAGAAAGGTTTTTCTAAAGAAAATTATGATTTTATAATGAGAGAGTTTTCATTGAAGTGCTGATCAGTAGACTATCGTGTGGAGTTGATAGTGGTATTTCGGATCCTTCCAGGTGGTCTTTGCTAGATTTTCAAGACTAGACATGAGGAAAGAATAGAAGACAGCAAGTGAATTATCGTAACCGAAGTTCAGCCTTGAAAAGTAAGCAACGAAACAACATGCAACTTAATGTAATTCACTAATAATGGGAGTCATAGGTAGTGTGAATTTGTTTCAAAAAAGAGTGAATACAGAAGAGAATATCACTTCACCTATACGGTATATTTATATTCAGTTTGTAGGAGAAAATGACTTTGTTGAAATTTATCAATTGTATGTTATGTGTAAGAGTATTTTCGAGTCTTGTCTTACATAATGACTATATAATAATAATCTTTAAACATAGAATTTGATCTCTATTATTATAGTTATGAAGATAAAACTTTTTGTCTTCGACCTTTAAAATGTGATGTCTTTTTAAGTGAATAGCAAGAGTAGCGTAGAAACGAAGACTGATATATTTCCTCAATGAAGGGAGGATTGGACCAAGTAAAATACGCTTGCTTGTCACCGGACCAAAAGAGCATTGGCTCAAAGATCACTGCTCAGTTATTTTTAGTATATGGCTTTCATTCAATCAAATTCTTGAGTCTGGGAACTCAGTTAATGGCAAACTTTTTACATCGAACTTTTAACCAATTAGACTATTTATTTGAAACTTCAGGCAGTAAAATGGTTTCCAAAAACTAGCTTTCATCCAATCCGATTTTGAGAATTGAAGCTTTAAGGTGATTAGTATTTTGTAATTTTATTGTTCGTTGAATCAGATTTTGAGGAACTGATGCGTCTCAATATTCATTATTTGCAAAAAAACAAATAATTAGGATTTCGCAGCGATGATTTCATAAACTTAGACATGATGCGCTTATTTTTAGATCTATGTGCCTTTACTTGTTTTTCTTTGAGTGTCCTATAGAGAGCCCTTCCATTACAGACCCTGTAATTGTTTCGAGTCAGTGCAACTTCAATGAGTTTGGTTTTGAACACAAGACAATGCATTTATGTGAATACAGACCTCATCATGGGAGCGGCTAACCGTAAGTGACGCCCTACAGGGGTGCCAACGAACGACTAATCGCGATTTTTTTAAATTCGCTTTGGTTTTTATGTAACCTGTGAACGATTGTTTTTTAGCAAGAAAATGAGGTGTTACATAGGTCTATGCTGATATTATATAGAAAACCGAGAACTTAAGAGTGGAGTGGAGCAGAGATAACGATGATCGACTGCAACCTATGCTTCACGTTGCCATACGAAAGTCTTAACAGAAAATTTAAAAACTGCATCTTATAGAATAGTCGTCACTGGCAATCCGTATATATATGTATCAAGCATAGTTATCAGAGCAGAGACGAGCAATCAGTAAGAGATATTGATAACTAGAATTTAGTCGAGGGTTAAGCGAGTCGTAGCGACGAGTGTTACTTGTTCATTATTATATAGATATGTAATACCCATGGAAATATCAGTAACAATCATTTGATTTTAAAAAAACACATTTTTTTCAAATATGAAGTGGAGTAAAATCTTTGTAGTGTTCTGTAAACTTATTATAAAATCTACACACTTTATTATATTCGATAGTAGGTGCTTGGATCTATCTAACACATTACCAATCGAAAAATTCAATGAAAATTGACTTTTTCGAGTGGCGGACAGTGATTATGGGAATGAATTTATTACATACAATCTTATATGAGAAGCTTTTTTCAAGGTAACAAATATAAGAATGATTCTAGGAAGGCATTTTAGACTTCTGATTTCCAAATGAGTTACTTCATCTGTATCTCAAAGTCAAAACCAAAGCCAAAACCAAAACTTGATCAAAATCAATACCGTCAAAAACAAAACCACATGAAAACCAATATCATCGAAACTAAAACTATATCAAAACCAATACCTCGAAACCAAAAACAATACCAAAACCCAAAACCAAAACATCAAAACTACACTGTAAAAAAAACCGCAGAGTAATAAACCTATAAAGCGTTTAAGAAAGTGCAACGTATAACAAACCCTTTTTTCCCGTTTATGAGGTCATTATAAACTCTGCTATAAACCCAATAAAAAGGGAATATGTAAGGGTACATTAACTTTAAACATTGACCAAAAACCGTTGATGAAACGGTTTATGGCACTGATAAGCCCTTAAAGGGATTGTTATACGTTGCACTTCCATAAACCCCTCGAAAACGTTTATGAAAGCTACATATCCATCTACCCCAATTTTCAAATAACCTTCGTAGAAGGGTATTTGAAATTCATATACTCCGGGAAGAAACTCATAAAGAGTACATTATTATACTCTCTGAAGTCAATCAACCCTACATTTCGTATTGGAAAACATATATAAACATGTATATCATTCTCATGAATCCCTACAAGGGTTTCAGAAAAGGTTGATTGATGAATAGAATCTCACTACTAAATCTCAAAAGGGTTTCAGAAAAGGTTGATTCATGGATAGAATCTCATTACTAAGCCTTAAAAGGGTTTTGGAAGAGGTTGATAGATGAGTGAAATCTCACTACGAAATCTCAAAAAGCTCTTTGAAATAGTTAATGCTTGAGCCATTTCAAAAGTAGTGGTACCGACCCTGGAATATTTTCCAGCAGGCTTTAAGAAAGTGTTTCTCTAAATATTCTGACAGTCTAAGCCGTTCTCTATAATTCTATGATATCTCATAAATCTTCAAACGGCATTATAATATTGAAAACAGAGCAAAAGTAGTGAGGAGTGCACAAAAAACACTTTCTCCAGCAACTTTACCAAGTTTTTATCAAAGTGCACGAAATGCAAAAATAGTTATTTTCACATGGTTCGATAGTGCTCATTGATCTTTACAAAAATGTCTATATTAAAAATCTTTTCACGATAAAATTCATGGAACACTACATGAGGAATGTATAAAAAGCCCGCATTTTCTACAGCTTTCTTACAAGGAAATGACAACTTCTTTCTCCATAGAAAACTGTAAAAAATATGATTTTTTGTATACTCCTCATATTGTTTTCAATGAATTTTATTGCGAAAAGATTTTTAATACAGACAATTTTGCAAAGGTCAACAAGCACTATCGAACCATGTGAAAATAACAATCTTTGTATTTCGTACACGTTGATAAAAACTTGATAAAGTTGCTTGAAAAAATGTTTTTGGTGCACTCCTCACTATTTTTGCTCTGTTTTCAATATTATAATGTCGTTTGAAGATATGTGAAATGTCATAGAATTATAGAGAACGACTTAAACTGTCGGAATATTTCGAGAAAGAATTTTTTAAAGCCTTCTGGAAAATATTACAGGATCGGTATCACTACTTTTGGTATGCCCTAAGTAGATGGGTAGAGTCTCATTACTAGACCTCAAGAGGATTCCGAAAGGATGGATAGAAAAGGACAGTTGCGACCTTATGCTTGGTTAGGATTTGACACAATAGAAATACAAGAAAGGTCAAATTCCTAGCTTTGGAAGGAGTTTGCGAAAGTGTAGCGAGAACATACTAATCAGTCTACGAAGCCGTTCATGATCATAAAAGCGTACGATCAAAGGTATTATCTGATCAAAACTCGGGATTCGCAATTTGAGAAAACTCAATAGAAACACTTACAATACTAGCAAGAACGAAAGCATTTGAAACAAAGTGTATAGATCTAGTATGTGAATGAAGAGACAGAAGTAAGAAGGAGCGCAAAACAATACGGTCGTATAAGTTTAAGAAATGTACAAGATTATAAGAGAAGCGCAGAAGAAAGAAAACTATGATGAGGCGTATTTTCGAAGCACATAACTTAATTCTTTGAAATTTGATATAGGATAATAACCGTCATCTCACGAAGTTTTTTCATTGCACTCGTTCATAAAAATTACAGCGTTGAAAATCAAAGATTATGGGAGAAATTTTAAACTGAAAGAAAAAAGATTTACTCCTGGCTTAAGATTAAATTCTTAATGTAGAAAAAAGTTGGATAGAAGTTCTAGAATCGAAAACTATAGTTGCACTAACTCCTCAACACTTGGTTTTGAACACAGAGAATAAAAACACGGAAGAAATTCTAACCTGATGGGATGCAACGTCATCGTATCTTTAGATGTCATTTGATCATCAAGAAAAGAAAACAGATGAAGAAAACTATACAACCCATGTCATCAAAATCGCCTTGTTTTGGACGATAACTCGCGATTTTGCAAAATATTGATGATTAATCGCGGTTTTGATCAAAAATCGCGATTTAATCACGATTTCTCGACGATTTTTTTAGCTTTGACAATGAATCTCGATTAATCAGCGATTTTTTATGTTTCTGCTGAGTTGCGACTAAATAACAGACTTAGTGAATTAAATATTTTTAATTCAGAAAAAGGGTAAACAGCAATTCTGAAGGAAGCATTTACGATCAAAATCAGTAACTCTGTTGTGTGAAAAATGGTTATTCATAAATAAATTTCTACTATTGATATGATTACTTTCGTGTCGCTCTCATATCAGGAGACATTCATGAATATCGGAATAAAAAAAGACATAAGATACATATAGTGAAGCTAGATGAAAATACGTATTGAGAGGTGAAACATATGAATCAGATTATTGTCAGATTTAAGTGGGTTGACATCAATAAATATGCTAAGATCGAATATAAAGGCTTCTATATAGTTATGTGAAAGGTCCTCAGATAATAGGTGCGAGAGATTAGAGCAGTACCATTGTCTTAACTACAGGATTTCATTATTTAACACTATCTCTAATATTTCTCTACTAAAATTGAAAAACGAATGCAGAGCATCTCTATTAGTGTTAACAAAGTAATTAGACATTTTCGCAGTTGTATTAAGTTGGCATCGGCATTATGCAAATAAATACTGTTTCTAACAGCACAACACTACACTTGCTGTATTTTTCGACATTTGTCCTTAGTGTCACAACAATTTTGTTCTCTTTGCACATTATAACTCTACTTATATACCCAAATAAAGCTTACATGAGTAAGATAAATGTTCATTGTGCTAATGCTAACTTCATACGAATGCTAAAGCATTAAATCTTTTTTGAAACTTACAGAAGAATGTGAAATTATTTTTTTGAGCAAACACAAAAGTTTTAACATTTTTTTAACTTTCCTGCTGAGCACACAAGCCGAGTTTGGACACTGTTTTATTGAGTTGGATATAGATATAAGCGCTAACCGTTAGTAATAGGTGTTTCAGTATGGATATAAGAGTTTACATTTTGTTAGCAATGAAGAGATCTAGGTATTCGAATTTGAAGCATAGCTACGATAGGAAAGGCACAGTTATGAAGGGTTAGACACAGGTATTAAGTCAGATATAATTGCAAGTGGTAAGATATTAATATAATAACTTCAGTATACAAATAAAAGTTCTATTATAGTTTAAGCATAGGGGAGTAAGGAGTCAGTAATAGTTATACAGGATTGTATATACTCCTGAGAGGTATATGTAAAAATAAGGAATTAGATATAGAAATAAAGAGTTAGCGATAGGAAGAAGAGGTTAAGGATAGAAATAGGGAGGTAGATATAGAATTATGGAGTTCAGAATAGGAATCGGCGGGTAGATATAGAAATAAGGGAATCGATATGGAATTAAGTAGTTGAGGATAGGAAAAGGGGATTAAGGATAGGAACGAGGGTAGGGAGTAGATATAGAATGAAGGGGTTTAGGATAAAAATAAGGAGCAAGGGATATACATAAGAGATTAGGGATAGAATTAAGAGGTTAAGGACAGAAATAAGAGATTAGATATGAAATTAAGGATAGAAATAAAGCGCTTATCAATTCAAGAAAAGTCGCGAATTAACCGTGCATTGATCGCGATTTTGTTGCAAAATCCGACAAAAAAATCGGTAAAAATCACCATTTTGGACGATTTTATCGCGATTAACCGCACGATTTATCAGCCGAGGTATCGCGATAAAATCGTCGATTTTTGCCCGATTTTGATGACATGGGAAATGAAGAAGAATATATGATTGATGGTTGAACACTCAAGTCTTAAAATCAAAAAGATAAAGTTTAGGAGAATATAAGAATCAAAAACATGATTTCATTCATTGGAAAAAAAAGTTTCTTGTCGACCGATCTTGAAAAGAAAAACTGCACAACGTACAAAAGGAACAAATAAGTGTATTTTGCTGCTTGATCAAGACCCATCTGATGTTTTAGAAAAGACAAACATCGAGAAGATATAAGTATTGAAAAAAAACATAATTCAATTCATTTGTCTCAGGTCGACTAATAAGTTAGAATAAAAGGGAAGAGACTAAGGACAGAACTGAAAATACTAGTTTGTCTCATTTTGAATGATTCAGTGTTGGAGTTAAAAATAGTTTTCAAAAACTGGATTACTATACCTTGACAGCTGTAATTCGAATTAAAACTGCTCTTTTTGAAAAGTGGATTGATTATAATCGAAAAGTTATAACTAGGCCGATTTTAACTTCAACACTGAGCAATTTACCTATGGTTGAAAAGAGAAGAAAATCGAAATAAGCTACAAAACGAATAGAATAGTTAGACTCGTTGCACAAGATCTTTTCCATAATTTTAACAAGAAGAAAGATAGAAACAGTTATATGACTGCAGATGGTGTAGACACAAAGATCTCACATGCATCTGATCGATCAGAAAAACAGAGAGATCAAAGAAATCGCAAAAGTCAAGAACATCGATTTACGCATTGTGCAACATTCAACTAATGCTTTCCAAAGAAAGACGAACGAAGGAAAGTATGGCATTCGAAAGATAGTTTTCTGTACTCTGTAAAATCTCTTGATTGTTAGTCAACGAGAAAAGAGGCAAGAAATGAAAGAATTTCGAATAGGCAGTCTTGCTTATTATTAAAGACTAATTTCATGATTTAGAAAATAAAAAATATAAAACGAATGAGCGAATTGAAAAGAGATAGCTTTATTTATTAGTCAACTCTCATTTGATCATTTTGAATAGAAGAAAAAAAAACGATATAAAGATACTCAAGATGGATAGTTCTCGTTGTTCTGCATGACGAAATTGATGATAGCAAACAGCAAAAGAAGAAAAATTAAAGAACTGAAAAGGAAAGTTTCTCTTCCTCTTCAAAAGGAAGTTGGTAATTTTGAAAATAAAAAGAAAATCAGAAAGATTAAGCAATTAAAGATAGATAGTTACACTTATTATTCAGCTCTAATCTGTTGATTCTGAGTAGAAAAAAAAACGAAAGAAACAAAGAAACTAAAAATAAATAGTTCTTCGCTTTTCACAAGACCAATTGATAGTTGCCACAAGAAAAGCTCGAAAGGAATCAAGAAATCAGAAAAAGAGAGATTCACCTATAGCTCAACTTTCATCTGATAATTTCGAAAAGAAAACGCTAAAGACATTTTAAAAAATTGGAAATAAATAGATCTTATTTTCGAAGACAAATTTGATACATCCGAAAAGAAAAAGAATGCAGCAAATCAAGTAATTCAAAAAAGGTAGTTTCTCTTCTTGCTAAGAAGTAAATCGATGATTTTGAAAAGAAAAATTGAAATAGATCAAGGATTGAAGACGTTTTTGTCTATTACCGATTTAAGCCTTTTTCGATTATTTTGAAAAGAAAAAAGCAAAAAAAAGAAATCAAAAAAAATAATGGCACATATTGCTTCAAACATGGTCAATAGTCTCGAAACGAAAATGATCAGATAAATTAAAGAATTTAAAAAAGGATAGTTTCAGCTATTATCAAACTCACATCAGATGATTTGAAAAGGAATCATACAAGACAAAAAATAATTGAGAATTGATAGTTCTCATTATTCCTCAACATCAAGTAGATGATTTTAAAAAGAAAAGAACGAAAGAAATGAGAGATTTGTAAAATGATAGTTTCAAGTATTCCTCAACTCTTATCTCACCGTTTCGAAATTTAAAAAAAAGGAAGGAAATAAGTTAACTGATTTGAATATTTTCCCTTATTCCTCAAGATGAAGGTTATGATTTTTAATCACAAAAGACGAATGAAATAAAGAAAATTGATGATGAATAATTCTCGTTATTCTTCAAGATGAAGTTGATATTTGTGAAAAGAACAAGTAACGCTCGTCGCTACGACTCGCTTAGCCCTCGACTGAATTCTATCTATCATTATCTCTTACTGGTCGCTGGATTCTGTTTTGATAACTATGCTGGATACAAGTGCACATATACACGGATTGCTAGTGACGACTACTCCATAAGATCAAGTCTTTAAACTTTCTGTTAAGACTTGCGTATGACAACGTGAATCACAGGTCGCAGTTAATCATCGCTATCCCTGCTCCACTGCACTCCTAACTTCTCGGTTTTTTACAGGAAATGAACATAGACCAATGTAACGCTTCGTTTTCTTGCTAAAAAAATCTTTTAGAGGTGACGCAAAAACCAAACGAAATCGAAGAAAACAGCGACTAGTCATTCGTCGGCGCCCCTGCGAGGCGTCACTCACGGCTAGCCGCTCTCATGTTGAAGTCCACTTTCACATGAGTTCGTTCTCTAGTATTCAGAACCACACTAATTAACGCTTCGCTAACTTGAAAGAATTGCAAGATCTACGACGAAAGGACCCTGTATAGGAAACTTAAAATAAACAGGCAAAGGCACATACATCTATAAACAGATGTATTAAGTCTAAGTTTATGAAACACCGCTGGAAATCTTGGTTACTTTTTACAAATAACGAATATTGAGATACATGAGTTCCTCAAAATCTGATTCAATGAGGAATAAAATCACAAAATACTGATTGCCTTAAAGCTCAGATTCACAAATTCTGATTGGATGAAAGCTAGATTTTGGAAAGCATTGCATTGTCTGAAATTTCAAACAGACAGAATCTGATTAGTCAAAAGTCTAATGTGAAAAGTTCATCACTGGCTGAGTTCCTAGACTCAATAATCTCATTGAACGAAAGCCGTATATTGAAAATAACTGAGCAGTGATCTTTAAACCGATGTTCTTTTGATCCGATGACAAGCAAGCTTATCTTACTTTGTGTAATCCTCCATTCGTCGAGGAAATATACCAGTCTTAGTTTCTTCACCTCTATTACTATTGACTTAAAACGACATCACATTTTAAAAGTCGAAGGCACAAAAAAATTGTCTTCACAGTTATAATAATAGACAACAGATGCTCTGATTAAAGATTATTATTTTGTACTCATTATATAAGAAAATACTTGAAAATGATCACTCATATAACATATAATTGATGAATTCCAACAAATTCTTTTTTTCTTACAATCTGAATCTGAATATACTGTATAAGTGAAATGATATTCTCTTCTATACTCTTTCTTTTATCAAAAAGAAATTCATACTACCCATGACTCTCATTATTAGTGTACCTCATTAAGTTCCATGTTGTCTCGTTTATTACTTTTCTAAGTTGAGATCCGGTTACAATGATTTCCCTGTTGTCATTTCTTCTTTGTTCACACCTAATCCGTAAGATCTAACAAAGACCAACTTGAAGAGTCCGAAGCACCATTAACAACTTCATACGATATTCTCTTAATCAGCACTTCAATGAAAACTCTCTCATTACAAAATCATTGTTTTCTTAAAAAAACCTTTTTCTAGCAAAAAAAATTACTTGAAAAAATTCAAAAACTAATGGTACCATTCGATTCCCCGCCCCCGAAAACTTTTGGTTCAGGATTAACCGTTGACTTTGGTCAAAGCTATGATCTTTCATGGATCTTTCTGAGAACATGTCTTTCTGACCTTTGACCCTGACACAAACCCACAAACAGACTTTTTTTTTCATAGGACCCTCACTACAGTCGAGGGAATAAGTAACGCGTCGGCCATTGGGCATCGCTTAGCTCAATCCTCAAAGCAGAGTATAAAAGAAAGTAACACCGTACTCTTCAGAAAAACCTTGTGACCAAGATCCCATAATTGTTTCTGGATCCTCGTTATCGTAGCCCCACTCAGCGGAAATATCAAACAGTTCCTTCGAAACTTCCTGTAAAACCACGTCTCATTTAAAGCTAATAAAGTATCTCCTCATTATCATCGGAGCCACTTCGAGATGCCATTCCTTACTCATAACTGTCATGTCTTACTCCCCTATATCTGTAAAAGTTATCTTATATGGTACTACTAAGATCCTCGCTTAAGATTCTGAGAACAATACAATTTAAACGCTGAAAACTTCTTTTCCATTTTCTTTAAAGAACCAATTTAGAACACTATATATATACTTGGAGAAAAAATAAATCGATGCAAACTAAAATGCATCGGTTACAATTCTTGATTTGGAACTATTCAAGAGTGGAGCGAAGATTGGAATTGATCATACTAAATTTTGAAGAAGTTTCGACAGAGTTTCATTAGACATTACTAATAATTGGAAGTTTAAAAGAAACACCATGTCACATAAAACGCGATGAACAACTATCAACAAAACGAAGTTCATATTGGAGGCTCATTTTTCAACTTTTCGACTACTACCACTTTACCATCATTTCCAAATATATTATATAATTGTGAGTTTCAGAAATGCCAAGTTCATTATTGCTTTTGTAAGAGCCATTTATACATTAAGAGGACCAATAAATGAACATCTAACCCAAAGTTCTTATATCTGTTTGGCTTTCGGTAACTTTATTTCTAAAAGAAACTGCAATGACACTTTCCACTCATACAATGTTACCTGTTTCTCCTTTTGGTCGAAGATGTTTGAGTTCCTGATTGACTGAACAAATTCACGGATGTTACAAAGTTTACGCATTTTCGTTTGATTACCCTCAATGAGAAAATAAATACTGCGTGAATCTTCCAGCAAACAGCTCCTCGTCATCCGTCGACGCCCCTTTGGGACGCCAGTCCTGACTCCTCGCTTTTCTCTTCACTATTTCCACTTTTTTTTGTAAATCCCTCTCTAGCCTACATAATGAACTTCCTGGCGGCAAATTCTGACCCGAAAAATGGTATCTGGATGTGAAGCCCAATTTATCTGCTTTCTTTTTAAAAAAGTCTGCGGAGGTAGTCAACCTAGATACAAAAAATAATTCTTGCGTTGATTTTTTATCTTCTACTATCTGCGCACGAGCATTTAACACTGCGAAGACTCATATTTGTAGGATTGAGGATAGTATTTCAATTCACATAGACAATATACTGAAGCTCTGCTATAACCTGAATACATTTGGAGGTCGTTTATTCAAAACTTGATTTCTATTAGTTCTTGGTTCACCACTGGAGTTTAGAAAAAAATGGAGCTCATATTGGAGTTCTCCATCTCGAACACCTTTGGTCACATTTTATAAAAAATTCTAATTCTATTAAAAAACGCCTCCTCTGACCAAAACTATCTATATATTTGAAATCCCCGATCCCAAAAGCCGTTGGTCAAACTTTAAGAAATCGTTAGATTCGAAAAATACGGGTTCCCTGGCCGGCCAAAGACAAAAATAAAAATTTTAAAAAAGTTCGAAGATGGCCCGTAAATTATGATTCTCCGATCCCAAAAACTTTTGGTCAAAATCTATAAAACTTCAATATTTTGAGAAATATCATTTCGTTAGAGTGATTTTCAAATCCACAAATTTTGTCGTTTAACCTCGAATAACCAGCCGAATTTCCGTTCTGTATACTAATCCTTTCAAAATTTTGAACTATTTCAATACATATAAAGGTGCGTATCTATGTATCCACTAACATAGCTAAAAGTACCCAGAATAATCATTCGCTCCAGTGATACTCAAATATATATATAGGTCGGTATTGAAGTGCTTAGTCGTACCATGTGTAGATGTAGGAATCCTCAAGGCCCGTATAGACCGATGAATCATCATGGTCCGTTTAGAAAGATGAGTCACCACACCCAGCGTAGACAGACGGGTCATCATAGCATATGTAGCCAGGCGAGACTGGTAGAAAAAGCTTTTCGGCAAAACTTAATTCGTTGGTAAAAAAATACAGTTTTGAGAAAAAGACTATATTTTGAGGTCAAAAAAACATTTTTGATAAAAAAATAATTTTTTGGTAGCAAAATAATTTTTTGGGTCAAAAAAACATGTGTTCTTTTGACCTACCACAGACACACAAACTCATTTCAGTTTTTTTCATATGAGCCTCCCTACAGTCGAGGGAATAAGATGAAATCAATGAAGGAATTGAAAAAGGATAGCTTCTTATCGTACAAAGAAATAAATTGAAAACTACGAAAAAGAAAAAAACAAAGAAATCAAAGAGTTAAAGATAGATAGCTTCATCTATTCCTCAAGATGAAATCGATGATTTTGAAAAGCAAAGAATGGAAAAAAATGAAAGAATTGGTAAAGGATAGTTTTACGTATGCCTCAAATTTGATCTAAATATTTTAAAAAGAAAAAAGACGAATAAAATAATGAAGTAAAAAATTGATAGTTGCTTTTATTCTCGGAGGCTGTAATTATGATTTTGGATCAAATAAAAGGGAGAAGAATTATGGGAGTAAATGTGTCATTGCTTTTGATTATTCAACATGTAATTAATAAGGTCGAAGAGAGATAGACCAAAAAAGTCAAGAACATGAAAAAGATGAATTCAGCCATTGATCAACATTTTGTTGTCCATTGTAGAAGTGAAAACACGAAAAATTTGAAGAATTGAAAAATAATATTTTCAGTTATTGCTTAAAGATCATGGAATTTTTCGAAATAGGACATAGAATAGCTTGGTATGGTGTTTTTAAAAAAGATGTATGAATTATTTCAGAAGTGGAAGAAGGAAAACACAAGAAAGCGTACTGAGATATTTGTGAATAATGTGGTTTTAACTATTACATTTTCTACACATTGATTAAGTTGATTAAAGTGAGAGTGAGTAGCTTTTTTTAGTTTGATACGCTGCAACTCGACGCGAATCGAGTCTAATCACCATTTTTTTTTATTCGTTTTGGTTTATGATTTTGTACTTATTCTCGTTTATTATTATTATTATGACCATTAAATATTATAGGAATATATGTATAATAAAAATGGAATGAAAAAAAATGTTCAAGATTAACATACACTACAATGATAGGTGAAGCTTTTGTTTAATAGCGTATAAACTTTATTACGCGATTATTAGCTCTGTCTGCGACATATAAATTAAGTTGATTGTCTAGTGCCAATCCATAAGGACCGCCGAGTAGGCTTGAGTTCATGCCCGAAACACCAGTGGCACCAGCAATTGTTGTTGCATTCAACTGACCAACCAAGAATAATTGTATTCGAAAATTATTCGTATCAGCAACATACACATTACCCATATAATCAACTGTCATACCTCTAGGATGATCAAGTAGTATGGATGTACTACCACTTGCTCCATTGATATTACCAGCGACAAGTGTCCAACTATTGGCACCTAATACCCAACGAACAATATTGTTAGCCATATAATTACAGATCACAAGACTGTTTGATGATGCATCAAAGTAAATACTAATAGGATAACTCAGCTGTGAAGTATTCGTTCCTTGCCCATTTCCACCAGCAACCACTGTTCCTGATGATGCACCTGATAGATAACGCATTACACGATGATTGGCGAAGTCCGCTATATAAAATGTTCCTGAACTCGAATCACGTGCAATACCGTAGGGAGTGTCCAGTTCATTGTTTGCAGTACCGCGTGTGCCTGTGAATACATTTATTTATAATTGTTATCAAATTGTTCAAAAAAGTTGCTATCCTGTAGAGAGAGGAAAATTCATCCCAAAACTACATCTTGAAAGTGCTACCATAGAACATCAAAAATCAAGCGATACTCTTATTGCGATACAAAAAACTTCAGATGAATAAATATGAGAAGATACTTTTGCACAAATTTATTTTCGATGTTAGGTTTATATGAAGAAAGAGAAAACTTTTAATTTTCATCATTCATTGATGATGAAGCTTTGTGCAAGATTTATACTTACTTGTATCTTTCTATCCCACATTTCATCTGTTTTCTATATAAAGACTTTATTAGTCTGAGCTTATGAAGTATAGAATAACCCAAAAGTTATATTACTGAGAAATAATCAAATATTTCTGTTACGATTCAAATAAATGGGCTGTTTTTTTTACCAATAATAAAGTTAAGATCTTTTGATTATCACGTATCGCACATTCATATATCTTTTCTCTTGTTGTTTTTCTTCTTTTGCTCTGCCATTCACCATATTAATAGTTCATCAAATATAGATCTTTTTTCTCGTATACTATTGATTATATTCTTGTCGCTTTTTCATTTTCTATCTTGTATTCAGTGTGTATTCCTTATTTCAAGCACGAGTGTTTATAGGTATCAAGATTTATGATTAAAAAATGAAGGAGTTTTTTGCTCAAACATTGGTGGACATTAGTAAGAACGTTATGCATAACAAATACAATTTATCAAACTGAATTTCCCAACGATAGAAAGAATTAACAATGATCAACAGTTCATTTGCTCGAGTCATAATAGAGATATCCGGCTGGTTCTTGATAGCGTGGCTTTTGGGCTTCCCTATATTTTCGAAGAATAATTATGATTCTTATCTATCAAATCTCTCTCTCATTTTTGGAAATGCTAGCTCGTTAGAAAAAAGAAATGTTTACAGTCCTCTGAGATTCGATTTCCGTTGTATGTTCTATAAGTTAAATAGTACAGCATAAATTCAGTAAAACTCAAAAATAAATTTCGAAAGGAAAATGAATATTATGTTTGAATAATTGAAAATAAAAAACCATCTTCCACGTATCATTACGTTTACAGAACTTTTGAAAGGCTTTTTTGAATGTGGCTGTTTTTGCCATTATCGTTAAAAAAAGTCGATCGACCCAAACCGAGACCAAAAAAGAAAACAAAAAAAGAGATGCTAAGAAAAGTACGAAACACTGCTTTGGTGTCAACATCTATTACAACTACGCTCGGTTCTTAAAATCTTTCGAAACACTTAATTCAAAATGACGGTTTCTTGGAACTCATGCATACGCTGGAAGTAACTGATTTGAATATACTGTAAAGTCAAAATATGAAAATGCAATAAAAACTGATCATATCTATGCATAAATATGACATAAATTTTGACAATCTTTTTCTGTCATAGACTAAAGATGTCAATTTGTCATTCAATTTCAACACACCTATTCAGAATTTGTCATCTATTTATTCCCACACTCACAAAGAACTGTTGAACAACATCGTCGCTCTCTTACCTGTGCCAGCAATGGTCGTGCCAGAACTTGCACCACTTGACCAAAATTGAATTCTATGATTCCACGAATCAGCTATATAGATATTGCCACTCAAATCAACAAGTATACCGCCAGTATGGTACAGTTGATTTGAAGATGAACCACTTGTAGCATTTGCTTCACCAGCCACGGTCGTACCACTTGATGCACCCGCCAACCATTTTTGAACTCGATGATTGTTCCAGTCAGCAACATAGAGTGAATTGGATAAATCCACAAACAGACCAAAAGGACTGGAAAGTTGATTAGCAGCTGAACCACTTATACCTGTGACACCAGCTACAATCATGCCTGTCGAGTTCCAAATTAGTGCTGTAACAGTAGCTGTAAAAGAAAAATTAATAGCAGCAAATTGTTATAGAGATCAATAATATTTGATTTTCGTAGAAAAGATGTGATTTAAAATAGAGGGTGAGGGTGAAAATCTTACAACTAACTAGTTTAAAACTAGAGTATTCAAATTATAAAGTATAGGAATGGATATGTTAGCAAAATCTGCCCCCCTTTAAAACTTAGAAGAAAATCTCGTACTAATTCACATTATTTGAAGAGACATCAGTGCTATTCTTTGCATAGATAGTTCTTACTGTGCTTCAGAATAATTCAAACACACACGAGTTTGACGTACTCGAGCAATGTATTCTCATAAAACCACTATGGTATTCCCACATCCAGCATATTGCGGTTTTCTTAGAAGGTATTGAAGTAGTATTTCAAACCATTGTAAATCAGGAATATTCTAGAGCATACTACGAGCTATCTATGTGCAGAAAATGGCATTGGTGTCTATTCTAATAATAGAGGAAGCGCATACGAATTCCAAATAGAATTGATTTTGCTTGCATATCTATTTGAACTCATCGAGTAGAAGCCAGATTTAGATCGAATATTTTAAGTTCGAAACGTTGTAGTTAGAAGTAAAAGCCGCTTGTAACTCGACTATTTCAAGATCATTGACAAGATTATCTCAGAAATGTATAGACTATACTAGTTACTCGAAAAAACAAGAAATTCCATTAAAAGTACTAAGAATACAATTCAAAGTTCACGTCAAAATTCAAGAAGATCTAGTCAATCAAGTTCAAAAACCAATCCAAAAATCTTGGATCCAATAGACTTTAATAGTCATCCTCATCTTTGAAATGGTTTAATGGCTGATACGCGTAAAATTGGAGAGTAAAGTCGGGGTGGAAGCAACATGAGGGTACCGATTGAAGAACCCATACTACTACGATAACAGGGACGAGTAATCTAAGAGTAGCACTTGAACGACCCATCTGGAGATAAGGGAGAGAGTACGCGAGAGGGTCATGTGAAGATAAGGAAGAGCTTTTCGACTCCTATGTTACCGCTTATATTGAGTATCTCTGAGACATTGAACTTATTAATACTTTATGCAAAACTATTCTTTTGTGCAAACATACTTGTTGTAGTTGATGCCATTGTTGTTGTTGATGCCGTTGTTGTTGTTGATGCCATTGTTGTTGTTGATGCCATTGTTGTTGTT
>JAJEKB010018741.1:0-32952 GCA_022393335.1 Macrotrachela quadricornifera
GAGAATAAAACTGGAAAAAAGCCGAGTAATACTCGGTACATCCCTAATTCTAAGTGTAACTGAAACTCTATACTCTATGAAATGATATTTAAACGGTGTTTTTGAAAGAGATTTTCAAAGTATTTTTGATTTTTACTTGTAGATAAGCTTAATTGAATATCGATAAATAAAAATTTTACAGTATAGATTTATTTACAAGCAGTCAAAGTTAGATGAAATGAAATGAAAATCTCTTATTGGTCTTGGAAGTATGAGCATGAGCGTAGATAGGGATCTGGTTTTGTATGTGTGTGAGTGTACGCGAGTGTGGGTGAGCGTGTGGATATGAATGGGTGTGGTTCTGAATAGCTATTTAACTGTTTCACCGTCAATTACACTTATTCATACTATCACACTCGCTCATCGCATACACTCAAGATTCTTAGATTTTTCTCTGCTGAATTTATCATTTCGCAATACGTTAACTATTCCTTTTTTGTGCCAATGGAAAACTAATTATGCTGTTTTTGTAAAATTATGTGTATAGCAAAAGAAAATGTAAATACAAACTCACTCCAAAAAGCAAGCGTCATCGCGTTACATTAGCGTAAACTGTGCCTCTTCAAAAGTAGAGAATTTCTGTAGCTGTAGTACCAGCCGTTAGATACGTCGAGTTATTGCCTACAAACTTGCTGTTGAACGTTTTCTTACATTAACGACACATTCGCAGGAAAACAAAGAACAAACAGATCACCCTCACTTCCATGGGCCTTTTTCCGTCATCGCATTACACCCTTTATTTTGACACTCACTACTACACAATTTGTTCAAATAAGTTGATATTTTGGGATGATATGGAGGTGATAGGAATACAAGTTTCTGAAAAGAAACGAATGATCTAGTGGATGTTATTCATGAAAAAGAGAAATAGAAGTGTGGCCAAAACGTCATCGCGTTACGCTCGTACAAGCTGATATATAATCTGATGCTTTTATCAATACTGCCTCTTTTATCATCAATGATAACAAAGGTTTTCGTCACTGTTGGATACATTAAATCTGTGCAAATTGGAAACGAGGGAATTACTCGACTTGGTCGTCTTTGTAATCAAAGAATTATACCGGGCGTTCGATTACCCGTAATTTTCGTTTCGATATATGCTTTAATTTTAGATATGTTCTCGGAATGCTGTACAGACGATGATACTAAAATTTTTGAAAATGTATGTTGAAATATTTATTAAATAGATTGTGTTTTGTCAGAATACATTCATATTCCAGTGATTATCATTAACAGCAAGAAAGGAAAGGTTGATTTGTTCTTTTCATACTAGTATAGCGATATCATCACAATAGAGTTAGAAACACTCAACTAGAAGTGTCAATTTATACTTTCAGTTTGATTTATCCATAAATTTACAAGATTTTCATTTTTTAATTTACTAAACTACAGTTAAAGTAAATAATTCTACTTCTTCATAGTGCAATATGTAACGAATATATCGTATTTTTAACATTATTTGTATCCATAATGTTATAGGCATACCAAACTGGCTCAATCTAACTTGATCTAGCTGTAAAAATAATTATCTTAAAGCAAAAGGTATGCATATTATCAGTTTTTATGCTTATACAATGACTTTTCAAGAAGAAATTTTCCAGAGATATTCTGAAGATCCTCTGAAAATCTCGAAAGTGTACGCATTGAATTCGCCATCAGTTTTTATCCAAGGAAATCAGATAATTTACACGATGTTTATGATTTTTTTATAGAGTTTGTTATTCGATAAAGATATCAATATAAAAGCACCTATTCAACTAAATCACGACTGCTATTAATTTAAAGAAGATAATACAATACTTTTCAAAGATGAAGTGTTATTTTATCTTCTGCTTACTTGACTAATCATCTTATCGTATAATCAGTAAGTAAACCAAGCAAACCAATTATTTGTTTCTCAACAAAAGGCATTTGTGGTATGCCATGATAAGTATGTTTTCAAAACTACTTCATAATATGGCATACTTCGATCAATATTATAAGAGAACCGATAAAGGAAGACGATTTAAATATATAAAAATCTTGAAACTTTATCATAAACGAATTTTTTATGATATATATGTATATATTAAAAGTTCTTGGAATTTATTGATTGTCAGTAACGAATAGTTAAACGTTTATAAAAGAAAACAAAGAGTCGCATGGGTAACATCTGTACTGGTAGCATTTGTACTAAAATTATTGTGATACCTGTCGATACTAATCTTGTTGATGAAGAATTTTTGAATAAAATAAGAGAAGCTGTCGGCGACGCGATTGTTTCAATACCTATTGAGTATGTGGTAAGTATTTGCCCTTTATAGATTCTTGAAATTATATATGACAATAGCTTTCTTTAAAAACAAAATTCATCTTTTAATTGAAACATGCTGTTATCATACAGAAAAATTGGAGGGCTAATTTCTTTGAATTTTTCAATTTAAACTTCTCTATGCAATTAATTATTCAAATAGCTTGAACAAGACCGTATTGTCAATGAAATGCATCAAGCGTCACCTAATTCATATCAAGGTCTACTTTATGGTGATTATCCAACAAAGAATAAGTCTCAAGTTAGTGCTTTAGCTCGTCGTAATGTCACATCAGATCAAATTAAAGAACAAATTACCAATGAAGTTAATGAAGCTCTTAAATCAGAGATTGAGAGTAAAATAAATGGACTGAATCCAATTGCTCGTGCTGCTACAGAAAAAGCAATCGAAACAGCAATTGAAATAGTAGTAAATCAAGCAGTTAACAGTATTGTTCTCGATGACGATAAAACGTCCACAACAAAAAAATAAATCGAATATTATTCTTTATTTTGCAAGTTTTTCTTATTTCTCGAACTATAAACTATCTTGAAGTTTATAGATTAAATGCATTGTGTCATCTTCTTATTCTGATGTTATCTAATCGTATTGATAATGCAAGTATAGTCAAGAGACTTCTTGTAAAAAAAATTACCAATAAATAAAACCACATATGACTTAAAGAATACTGTAAAGTTCTTCAAGAAGTTAAAAACAGCAATGTATATTAAAATATTTTCACTGGTAGAATGCACGTGAATTATGGATGAGGAGAAGAACATAATACAGTTCATATGATTAGTATTTTATTGGTTTGATAAAAACTTTGATTAGTATCCGAATCTGGTTCAGGTTTTGTCGAGAAGAAGATCGTGTTAAAATCATTTCGTCGTTTCTCGCGCTCAATTCATGTTTATTCTCAAGGTGTCAACATGAAAAACGCATCCAGGAGAGCTAAAAGCTAGTTCTTCATGATCATTAGCTCACGTTCTATCAAACCATGTGCTAGAAAAAGAAAAAAAAATTTCACTTGATTCTTGCATTGCCTGCACCTTATATACAAACTTTTCTTTTATATAACCCTCCCTACAGTTGAGGGAAAAAGAAAATATTTATTAAAACTCAAACATGTTAAAATAAGCAAGAAATTCTTGATTAAAAATAGACCGTTTCACCATCCTAAGCTAAATAACACAAAATATCTTTATCGTTTGAATCTCGTTTAAGATAGTCATTTTCAATTAATATATCGATACATTTCTAAAACAAAAACATTTCTTTTTATTCATCATAAAATTTTCATTTACCTTAATGAGAGGAATATTTGGTTTGAAACGTGAACTTAATTGTTGAACAACTTCTTGCATTAATAATGCATGTTTTAATGTTTGTCGTGCTTTCATTATTCGAACAATTGCTGCTTGAATGACCATTTTACGTTCTTCATCGATTGTTTTCTTTATATCATTGTTATCTTTTTCTTTGGTTAACTTCAATGGTACATTTAAATCTATTTTTGTCTTTTTACTAAAATCGAATAAAGAGATCAAGTCTTTGTTGTAACTGAAATAAATAAAATATTTACTTTTGAAAATTTTCATTTAGTTTAATATGATAATTTAATTGAATATCACTTTCTTTCAAATCTTCATCAAGTTCATCGATATTAATTTCTTCACATATTAGTAATTTACTGTTTAATAAAGCACATAAAACTTGAAATAAAATTTTATTTGGAATTTGTGTTTTATCTTTGATTTGTTCAACAATCAAAGTTGTTTGTTCATTAAATAAAAGTAAAATAGTCATTTGATATGTTGAAACTTTTAAAATATATTCTATTTCACTAAATAATGTTTTTAATTCTCCTTTAGAATGTTGATAGAGCCACGTAAGTTTGCGATGTTCATGTTTATAAACATAAAAAGTTGTAAAATTTTTAATTATTTTGCTTATCTAAAATGCAAGGATATACATAAATATGAGAAATTGTTATTAAAATCTCACTTCAATTGGTAGAACAATATTAGGTGGAATTGAATATGACCATGAATTAGAAGTAAGTACTATTACCGAAAAATCTATAAAAATCAATCAAATCTGTAGACAGATTATGTTAGGATCATGCATATATATATTAATAGAATCTTCATTTTTACCAGATATTCCATATTGATCATTTAAATCTTTGCTACTTCTAATATCTTGAAACATTCTTTCTAATTTTGATGTATGTTCACGTCTACATGCTTGCTAAAAAAAGGCAACGAATCAAATGTTGTATTGAGATAAAATATGTACTTTTAGTTTTAAAATCATTGATTCTTCATAATCATCTGAAGCACTTAATTGACCAATTAATCGTTTTGCTAACATTTTTTGATAGAATTTTAAAAAGATATCTTTATCTTCTATATAATTGAAAACAATCTAAAATATCAATAGATATATTTTTGAAGAACAGAAAATGAAATAATACCATAATTTGATTGAATTTTTCATCAAGATCAGTTTCTTCAACACTTTTTTTTCTACAAGAAATCATTCTAATATTTTGAATTAGTTCAAAAGTAAATTGAAACAAACCCTTTTCGTAAAAGCTTATCACTATATCGAGCTAGTAGTTCAGTTGATTTTATTGTACTATCAGCTAGTTGTGTCACTGGATTATTATTAATAAATTTAGCACATGCCTAAAATATGAAATATCTAATAGTAAAATAATAAAAAAGTTAACACAAATATTCTTTACTTGACCAAGAGCAATAAGAAAATCGGGTTTATTATTGAAAACATCTTGTATAAGTTTCAAATATTTTTTATGAATATCAATAATTGTTTCAACATAAAGTTTTGGATTCTAACAGATATCAAAAAAAAATACGAGAATAAAGACTCATAACTTAAATAATAAAATCGAAACTTACATTAAGTGCAACTTCATTAATAGATTTTAAAGCATTTATACCCATATCATAAATATAATTTTCAACTATTTCCTTTAATTTATCAATCGTATTTGGTGCTCGATTGATTAATTTGAATAAAATAGTCAAATCTATGGCAAAATCAAATGTATTTTGTAGGTTTTTAAGGTATAGATCTGTGTTTACCTTGATATTTTTCATCACGAAGAAGTATTTTTGCTTCTGCATAAATGACATTAAGTTGATCATAAATAAGAACTTCTTCAACTTTTTTAGTCAATATTGGCAATGTTGATGGATGTAAATATATTTGTACACGATGAAAATCTTCATCAAGACATTGTGCTACTTTTTCCAAACACTCAGTGACAGAATTATAAAGAACAAAGATCGGTGCTTTTGATCGATAGAATTGTTCTGTATCTTGAAGAAATTGTAATTCAAAAAAACTTTTATAGATTGTTAATGGTGGTGATGCCATTTGATTATTTTTAGTGGAATTCTCAGTACAATCAAGTGTCACTAAAAATATTGGATAAATAATCAAGAAAAAAATAACTTAATTCTTCTATGTTACCATAACTTTGAATAACTTTACTAATTAAATCAGTATCAATAGATTCAAAATTTCGTTGAGATTTAATTAAATCAAGACAAATTTGTGTTATTTGTTTATTCAATTGTTGAAAAAAAACTTTTTTCCAAATATTGATTGTTATCTAAAATTGAACTTTTATTTAAGAATACAAATTGAATAAATAACTTTACAGAGAATATTTGATAAGAATCTGTTTTTTTACATTCACTTTTAGTAGAAATTTGATATTTTTCCCATTGATATGTATAAAAATGAAGAATGTTTTTAAGTTGTGAATTAATTTTATCCTAACATAAAAAAATAGTTGAAATTTATTTTTTCAATCATCGAAATAAGTTAATTATTTACTTCTGATGTTGAAATTTTTGTTTTATCATAAACATATGAAGTATTCGATTGATCTATTGAACGTATTCGAAACATTTTTTGATAAAAATTTTCAATTAAATCTTTATCTTCAATATAATTTAGGATGATCTAAAAGCATTATTCGAAAAGATAAATAAATAAATAAATAAATAAATAAAACTAAAACAATACTATTATTTGATTAAATTGTTCTTGGTAATCGGTTTCTTCAATAGCTGTACTACTATATAAAAATAAAAACGATCAATCAATTTTTGATACTATGAATTAATCTCAGACAAACCTTTTTCGAAACAATTCATTGCAATGTTGAGCTAATAATTCAGGTAATTGAGTTGTTTGTTTTACAACATTATTATTCACAATTTTAACCCAAACCTAAAATGATATCTTAATAAATGATAAAGTTTTGAATAAAAAAGACATTTTACTTTATCACGAGCAGCAATAAAATCTTGTTCATTACTAAAACATTCTTGTAGAAGTTCTGAGAATTTTTTATGAAGATCAAGAATTGTTTGAAGATAGACTTTTTTTGAATTCTAATATTAAGAGAAATAAGAATAGAAGTTATTGAAAAAGATGATTAATTATACATTGATTGTAGTTTCTTTAGCACATTTGATCCTCTTGATAATCATTTGATAAAAACTACTTTCGATTCTATCTGTTACATTATCTCTGATGACCGATATATATTTGATTGCTTGATAAATTTTTTTCAAATCTATATTATTAATAGTTTTATTCATTTTTCAATAATAATCAATTGTGAATAATTACTTTGAAAATTTTCTTTTTCAATTAATTGATCAATTTCATCATAAATGAGATTCAAATGATCATTAAAAAAGATTTCATTAATCAATTTCATCATCTTTTGTTGTGTTGATGAGAGTAGATATGGATAAATATATGTCACATCATTATTAATACAAGGAATTATCTATTTAATAGAAATAATAAATTGTTAAAAAGGTCTAAAAAAGTTCAAACCTTTTCCAGATAATCGAGAAGAGAACCGTGCTGGAAATCAAATGTTGATTGTGATTGGTAATACTGTTCACTATTTTGAAGAAATGGTTTTTCAAAATAATTTTCATAGATATTTTCTTTTGATACTTCTATTTCTTCATCATCAATCCATATGAACATATCTTCAGGAAATTCTGTTGCTTCTACAGTAATATGTCAGAGAGAAATTTTCATAGATAATTAATATATCATTATTACCGTAACTTTTGATGATATCATCAATAAGTTTAATCTTGGTGGATTGATTTTGACGATATGATTGGATCAAATAAAAAATTGCATTAGTTAGTTTATTTTTGAGAGGCTTCCAAAGAATTTCTCGCCAAATTAACATTGATAACTAAAAGTACAGTTCATTCAGTTAAAGATCAAAGATAATAAATGTAAATTACTGTAAAAACTTCATAGACAGACTTACTACCACTGTCATATGCGCGCTTCACATAATGTTGATTAAGATAGTGAAAAGCACCGGCCAATAAACGGCTTTTATAATGGTAATTTTTCCATTCGTTTACATAGAATATAAGTAGATCTTCGTCTAACTTGTTATGGTTCATCTAAATGAAAACAGATTGATCTTTCATATTCATAGTAAATCAACTTAAATTTTCTCAATTGACATTATTTCTTCTTATGCTCTTCTTTTTTTTTGTTACAAAAAAGATCTAGTAGTTTTCATATCTTGTTTGGTCTAGAGAATTCAATCAATATGATAGCACACTTTTATCTTTGAGAGAAATCTATATATATAATGGCGAGTGTCACGTCTGATACCTCTCCCATTGGTCAGTTTTTTCGACCAATCAGATTTTAAGGCCAATGATTAAAGGCGGAATCACCAACAAATGGAAACATGACCCGCACTATTATAGAGGAGTACTCCTATCTCCTCAAATACTATACTATGGAGGTACCCTTCGGTTCTCAAGTGCTATTATATGAGGGCATTCCTAGGTCCTCAACTACTATATATTGGGAGTATCTTTCGGTCCCCAAGTACTATATTAAGACTAGGAATGGCACCTTCGCTTTTCTGATAGTTGGAAAACTGGCCAATCAGATGGCAGCAAATTGAAATTTGCTTATTGTATGGGTAACCGAGAGATTCTATGAGGACTTTTGTAGAACACCCTTGATAACCTCATATTGGCCCGAACAACCCAATGTTTCATATGGATGATAGTTGAACTCTAATATCGGCCCAGAGTATATACAAGATTTCAGCCAATCAGATTTCAGCAAAGGATTTCTCTGCTAATATTCGGATGAAGCATGGTCACGTTCGGGCCATTTAGGGGTTATCAAGAGGTGTCTTTAATATGGTCCGAGCAACCCTATGTTTTATACGGATGACAGTCGAAGTCTAATAATGGCCCAAAATATATACAAGACCAGTCAAGCCCATCTCCTCGTGGTGTTTCATGGGTAATGCAAACGGGCCTCTGCACACCTCTTATGAACCACATGATATGCGATAATCATACCCCGCCTACAAACGAAAAAACCGTGTAATTTGCACGGGATATAGCTAGTTTAAATAATAAATTTAACCATTCGTTTTTCTTCTTTTTTTGTTTTTTTTTCTATCACGATCATTATTATTATAAAATCAAGAGTGAAAAATTTAATATAAACAGCAATGTAGAGAAGAGAAAAAATCAAGCAGAGAGGACGGAAGAGAAATTTTTTGATAGATGGAAAGTGTACATACATATTTTTTTAGAATTGAAACATGCAAAATCTTTTTTTGTTTTATAATCTTTTTTCTGCAAAAATAATGGATTTTGTTGGGAAAAAACAAAAGTTTTTCGAAAGTACATGATTCACATCTTTGCATCTTACAAGTCGTCACATCTTTGAATATAAGTTGAGTAGAATGCAAATAACTAACTTACTTGATAAATTTTTCCAGCAGTTTTCATTAAATAATTTTCAAGTCGATAGTATAATTCACCACCAACAGCATGGTTGCTTGAATATCTGCAAACTTCAAGTAAATATTTTCGTCTGCCAGTAGCTGTTCTCAGTAAATTTGAAACGGCTTGTACCCATAAACCACTTGTACAATGATAGTATATCAGCCTAAAAGTAATCACCATTGAGTCAATACAAAAAGTTAAATATGTAAAAGCCATACGTATACAGTTCCATATATCTTATGTCGAAAGGCGCGGCATCGATAGTTTGGTCAGACAAAAAACGATCGATCTGTTCAAATAATTTATTTAAACTCTCGTCAAATGTATTGCTCGAAGCAACTTGAAACATTTTATTTCCGTGCTAAAACAAAGCAGAAGAAATTAAAGTACTTATCGTAATGTAAATCTAATATTTATAAATGAGGAAGAAGAGAAAGAAAATACCTGCAATGATTAATATAAAAGCGTTTCGTGTTTATTATACTAGATACTGACAAACAGAACGCAAAAATGTGTCATCAACCATTCAGATAAAATTATACAATTTTCTTGTAAGAATTTTCTATTCTATGACAGAAGATTGGAAAAACTTTTTCAATCATATGTACGACAACTATGTGTAAGTATATTTTTGAGTTCTTGTTCAGAACTCCGAGTGAATTTTTACACTAAAATTCTATAATTGATTAGCAAGTGCCATAACACATATTAATAAAGTTTCAAATCTATTGGTTGACAACATCGAGAAGTACTAGGCATATCTGTTTTATGAATGAAAATCTGTACTACTGATAGGCCGAAACGACTTCAGCTATCACGAAATAATATATATCTCTAAAACGAAAGAAAAAAAACAATTGTTTTTGTAACATGCGATTTGACTCTCTCTACCCATATTAGAACCTAAAGGGACATAGAGCTAGATACGATGTTACAGTCTTATCGATTGATGTTCAGTGGTTATACGAAATCTCTTTATAATTAAAAAGTCGCTGTCTATATATAGGATGCGTGATCCGTTAGCATCAGAAATATCCGTGAAAAGAAAATGGAAAAATGTATTGAACAATACATATGAGAAGATAGCACATTGAGAGAGAGGAAAAAACTATTCCACGATGCATCCAAACGCATTTTCAATATGAAACGCGTTGAGATGCGGTTAGAAAATATTTCCAAACGCGTCTGGACGCAGTTTTTCTATAAAATGTGTTTAAACGCAATCGGAAAAAACGTCAGCCGCATCTCAACACGTTTCTGGAAAACGTTTAACGCGTTTAAACGCATTTCAAATGTTTTTCCAAGCACGTTGGAATGCACCCATATTTTTGAGCGCGTTTTTATGTGTTTAATTCTTGTGTATCGGATACAATTTTATTCAAAAATTATTCCTCTAGAATAGTTAACTACGTGATTGAAATCATCCATTCACATATATTTTACTCATCTAAACTTCATCAAATTTCTTAATAAAGAATGTCGAGATGATTTTAGAATAGACAGAAGTTCAATCAAACATACAGTAAATAATCCATATTTTTCTAGTTTCTATAAATAATAATAAAACAATATTGTAATAGTTTTCAGCTATCCATAAGCCTTTTAGCAAACTATACTAAATACCACTCTTTAAATAATATTAATAACTTTTCATTATATAATTCTACTAAATAGATTTTATGAATAATTACTTATTCATTAACTCCTTTGATAAGATGATTTATTTATTCAATCCTTCGTTAAAACGATTTATTCATTGCATCCTTTGATAAAATTATTTATCATGTGATCGATAAAATTAAAAAAAATCACAATATTACTTGTGTGTAGTAGACAACAAAAAAAGATATTATTTTATTAAAAATAATAAAACTATTTGAAAAGATAAATGAAAAATCATATTATGTGTTAAATATCTTAACTTCGAAAAAAGTACAGCTTATTGAAATAAAGTATTTAACCTATAAAAATTGCATTCAAATATATTTTATTTTAAATGAGAAAAGATTTCAAGTTAGTATAGCTTAGTAGTGTATATGAACGACTTCAGATCATTGGTTCATCTGTTCAAATCTGATCGTCATCGCTTAAGGTAAAATTCAATCCATTTGTCAGGATAGACTAAATCAATCGAAAAAATACTGATGATGGTGACTCAGTTCAAATCTGAGATAGATTCGAATTTATTTTTGCAAAATTTTTACATCTTTTTGAAACGCGTTCAGATACTTCGAGCGTTTCACTGGAGACGCGTTCACTCTTACCGTTTCACACGTAAATAAAACACGTTTCAGACGCG
This sequence comes from Macrotrachela quadricornifera, assembly GCA_022393335.1. Lineage (NCBI taxonomy): Eukaryota > Metazoa > Rotifera > Eurotatoria > Philodinida > Philodinidae > Macrotrachela > Macrotrachela quadricornifera. The sequence continues at coordinate 11,481 of JAJEKB010018741.1, forward strand.
TTTTAAGGCAAAAAATATTCACATGGGATGTGCTGCGTGGAAAGAGAAACGAATAAAGGGGAACGAAAGAAAAATACCATGTGACATATGTTTGATAGATAAGCGAATGAATATCTTATTTATTCGCTTACATACGAGTGCCCAAAAAAGAAAAACAAATAGAATGGTAAAGGAAAAAAAAGAAGCTAAACGAAAGCAAAAGAGAAAAAAGCGGTATCACGCTAAGGTAACACAATCAGATCATATCACCCGAGGCGAGAGAGCGACTGAAAGAAAAAAATATAACAAACGAATATAATATTAACCGATGCAAAGAATGCAGAAAGAAACGAAATGAACGAGAAGAGCGAAAAAAAGAGAAGAACCAGGGTTGAAAGGGATGCTCCTAAATGTATAATGCTTGGTCGTAGGATCAACCAGAAAAGCGAAAACTGAAGAGAAGAGCTCAATGATCTCCATGACTATAGTTAAAACGCTTGATACCAACTCCTTCCCCCCTTTATTCAGAAAAACACATACTATATATACCAATGAAACAGGGAGAAAAACATACTATAACATATATCAGGGAAAATCCGAAGAAAATAATAAGGATAAAAGAATGCTGACCAGAAAAGTGGTGAAATAAACCTGCACTCGTGAAGAAGGTGAGTAAAAGAAGAAAAGAATGACAGGAAGAATCCATGATCATACAGAAGAGAGACAACAAAAGTCAAGTAACGTTCGCGTCATCTATATATGATGATAGAACGAAGAAAAGATGGAAAAAAAAAGAAAAAAGAATGTCTCATATCCTAACAACTATCATCAAATTGCTTGGGTATAGTTCTATTAGTCTGCACTAGACCATTATGGATTTTACCAAGGAGGAGACAGCTAATTGTTTCGATTTAAATCAAAACAGAAAATCAAAAAAATCAGGAAATTCCAAGAAATCAATGAAAATTATCTCTTGTTTTCGTCTCTTTTCTTCTATATATCAACTGTTTCATTATAACTTTCAACTGGGTGCCCTATATATTTATAGTAGGAAGTTTTTATAGCAATGCAATACGTTAAAATTGATGCTATATATGGATGAAATATTACGAAAATGTGAACATGGGATCAATATTTTTCCCTGACTCCATTGGTTTCGTCGAAACAAATAATAAATACAGCAACATTGAAAGAACAGTGGAATTTTAAAACTTAAAATATCTTACTACTATATGAAACAGAAAATGAAGAAGAGTATGTCGATTTTACGTGTTATCTTTCAACTGTATCTATATATCATATGCTAGCGACGTCATTTTGACTTGAAAACTAAATCAAACTTTAGTTTGTGATTCTTCGATACTGATCCATTCATATTTTCTATTTCTTTTGTTGTCAATATGCGTATGTAACACATTTCAAACTTCTATCCAACATTTCATTATGTCAAAAAGGTCCTTTGTTATTACAAGTCATGTACCAGATAATATTTTTCATTGTTTTTCAAGAAATCAGCAATGCAGATATTTATTTGAGCTGCTGAAACGTTCTCAGTATTCTTAAACTAGATTCAGCTGCTTTAGTTCCTTATAAAGAATCTATTTGTTTTAAACTTGATGATAACAGTTATACTGTTCTTCCTGGTATCAAGAACTCATTCTCCTATTTGTCTGAGCTTTTGACAAAGAAAAGAGACGAAATGACTCAAACAGTAAGACAAAGTAGAAGTTTTCATGATTATTTCACTTATTCTGCAACTAATACAAATGCTTCCAACAAAAGTACAGGAATATCCAATTCATCTTCGGTATCTGCAATTTCCGTATCTTCGCAATCAAATACTAATTTAGTCGATGTTACTACGTCCATTGATTATCACAGTAAACGAATTGTTTTAACTATAAATGAGTAGGTTGAAAAGAATATGAAGAAACTTTTTAATAGAAATTTTAGCCTTGTCCAAGGGCTAGATGATGATGTTAATGTTGCTGTCAATCCTGATACAACTTTTATTCGATGTGTCTGTGATGTTAAATCAACCTTAAAACTATTTCATAAAATTACCAGATAAAGATGCTGATATGAATCTTTAGTAGTTTTCTCGTAAATGATGATTGAATTTTTAACAATTTTAAACGTTTTGATTAGCTGAAAGATTCGTATTCAATACATATCTTTCGATAGATATGTACTTTGAATGTCAAAAACTCTTCATTTTAGAGTACGCATCCCTGCTGATAAGCTAGCATGAAAAGATTTTTAAGCTAGCCAATCTGTAAAACAGTGAATCGACTTCTTTCTTGAAACTAACAATTGAAGTAGCTTTCTACTAGTATTTAATTATAAAAAGACTTTGAAACATGCATACATATTCAATCAATTTTGAAAACATGACACATTCATTAAATTGAGTCTTTGTTTTTTTTTTCTTTCCTATTAATCTGTGAAGTGCTGCAACATGAAAAATTCAAATAAAACATTTTTGATTGGAGTGTTCCACATGTGAATATCAAATATATTGAGAAGAGCGGGAATGACTTTTTCTGATTATCATTTTCATTTAATTATGGTAGTTTCAATAAATAATAGAAAAACAATTTCTGGTAAAAAGAGAAAGAAAATCATTAGTATCACATAAAGATGACGATTATTGAAACTTTTTTCATATGTTCAAATGTTATCGTTATCCCAAGACAGGAAAATGTGCAATGATGGAGAATAAGCTCTCCACGACAAATACAGCAGACAATATAGAGCCACTTGATTCTTCTCAAAATTCTCATTCTTTGATTATCAATGACAACAAGATAAGTTCATTGACCCGCAAACGTCATGGTGCATGTGCTTCTTGTGTTGATCAATCGACAAAAAGAAAACGTATAGTTTAGAAATAAAACTATCTTTATAAATTATCATCATGATTAATATCGACTGAAAGATATGTCAAAAATGTTCACATAACACAACATGAAAAAATATAGATCCCTTAGAAATTGTAAAGACTAGCTATATTATAGAAAAATCGCGGCGGTTGAATTTGAAAATATTTCTCCATTTGTGTAAAGAATAGAAAAATATTTCTGAATTTGACATATTGCTCTAAAGAAAAGAAGAAACTCGTACTAAATTTCAGGCTTTTTCTCTCTGAAAACAACTATTTCGATAGTATATGTTTAATTTCTTAACATTCATTATTCATAAACTTTTTTAACAATCATCTAGATTATCGATATTATTTTGATCAACAAAAATGTCAACTACTATGATTTTTCCTGAAAATGTACTATTTCTTCATGATACTGATTTTTATCAATTTATTCAACAAGCATGTGATGATGTTGTTGTTGAACTCTTGAAAATTCAAGAAGTATCATCGGTCGACAGCCTACTACGTATTGATAATATCTTCTCATTCTTCAATCTCAAATCTCAGCATCTTCGTTGAATAAAAAAGAAAATTGGCATTTATCTGCATGATGAATCATTTATAATAAAGTCAGGAATAATAATTAAAGTCGAAACACTTATTAATGCTCTTCATAAACTGAACCCACTGCAGATGCCTTACACAACCAATGTTGATATTCTTATATCTCAGGAACATCTTCAGAAATTTTCATTTCTTCAACAGATTATCAAGCTTATTCAAAATTCTGAAGATTCTCTTAGTCCAGAATCGACACTTCTATACCAGTATCGATTCTCCAAACAGCTATGGCTGAAAGTTCACAAGAAATTGTCGAAGGAAATTTTTGTTATGAATTAGCCATACAACATCTTGTTTGTAAACGATCAAAATATGTTTTTTGTGCAGAAGATTGTACGGATGTAATCCTCAAGATTGTTTATGACTTTCGATTCAACACTTTCATCGGATTCTCATTACCTATTGTCCGAAGGATTTTTACAAATCCAATACTATTTAACGAATAGTTTTCAATAGTTAGAAAACTGGTTTAATACAGAATCTGAATCAAATCTTCTAAACCTTCACATGATATAACACTTATCAGCTCATAATATTGACTTATCGCTTTGTCTACTTGCATCAAATGGAACTGATAGCTAATATACGTCAAACGATATTATATCCAGATGGAAAAATTTTTTGAGAAAGGGTATTCGAATTCTTGGATATTCAACCGATTGCGACTCAAAATATCTTCGTGCAATAAGACACATTACTGGTTTCTTTACTACATCACTGAATTCAAATAATCTTTTTGGTGGTCATGCCTTCGTTGTCGCTTCATGTACTAAATGAAGTTGGTTTTACCTTCAGCCACAGCAAAATTTTTTGTGCCTTCAAGATCCTACTCATTTAATAACAAAGCTAAGAAATAGGCTTCTTTCATCGAAAGCTTCAATGATGTTAGAAAGCGAGTCGATAAATATAAATTTTTTACTTCAATTGATTAAATACTTTTCGAAACTAGATTATGGCTTAGTTAAATATGATGTTGTGCCCAGAGATTGACAGAAATTTTTCGTCCTGCACGAAAGTTTCAAACGATTGTGTGTTGCAAACTTTGGAAAAAATGCAAAATACGCGAGCAATATGCATTTACTTAAAGGTCAGTTAATAATGATTCAAAAAAAAGAAATTATAAGCCCTACACATGTTTTATAATCTACTATTTTTTTTCTATAAATAATGCTCTGAATGTAAAGTCTTTCGTAGATGATGAACTTTCGGAATACATGGAATTGTTTATCTGAAAAAATCCATTCTAAATGGGTATCAATGCTTTAGAAAAGAATTTAAATATAAAAAATTTTATTATTGAAGGAACATTACATTTTTACTGGAAAAATCTATATCTTGATGAAACGGACTTTAGTTTATATCTCAGTTAGTCAAATCGAATATTGAATGTTTCTGAATATTATTACAGTGAATACGTAATCTCTTTTTATTTGTCGCATTGCATGGGACAATTAATACTAATAAGTATGACAGTCACAATAAAAAATGGAGTTCATAGACAGATGGTTGATTTCCCCTTTTTCGGGAAAATTACGAAACAAAAATTGAGAGGAGCTCGTTTTCAAAAATCTGTTTATCCTATTAAGCGTTTTTCGAAGAGTTAATCAAATATTATTTGGCTCTTCGTCACCTCTCAAAAATGAATTAAAGATGATGAATTGAGTGAAATACATGAAGAATCTTCTTTTCAGTTTATATATTGTTTTCTACTCTAGATAATAAGGTATGTTCGTCTTGCATTCATTGAGAAGAATGTTGAACATACCGATAGACTTTATTATGCTTGGTTATGTACTTTTATTTGCCGTTTGTGTCTAACTTGGATCATAATGAACAAATTTTTTATTACGAATCCCGCTTATTTTGTAAATTTACAATATACTGCGTATTTTTGAGAAAACTGATATTAGGTATGTCTTTCGGTGAGTGAAATTATTAAAAAAAAGTTACTTTTTTTTATGTAGGTTTTATTCCACAAAATAGTTAACTAATGGTCTTGTTAATCGTATCACATTGTCAACTGAAATATATGCTTTAGGATATTTGAGACTTTTCAAAACCATTGTTTATTTTATTACTAGTAGTTGTATTTAAATTAGATGACTATTCTAGCTTTATACTGCTTCTAAACATTTTTCTTCTGAAATCTGCATCATTAAATATTATCTGTTATTTAGCCAATTGAAATGAACGCACATGTCATGACCTACATCATCGTTCTCGTCATTAGTAATCAACTACTGTCGGAAGGTCTTCGTATTTAGCTATTCAGCTCCCAAACATGTGAATCTATGTTTCGAATAGCTCAGTCTATGTCAGAACTTTTCTCATCTGTTATATACTTTTTTGTAGCTGAATTTTTACGACGTGTCGAGAAGTTATTCGTTCTCCAGACAATCAAAAGTGAAGCAAAATCTGATCCCAATTTTCCATTTTATTTTCCTCGTCACCATAAATAAACAAAATTACAGAGATTCAAATCTACTGTTCGCATTTCTAGTTCTTTATCCATCGATGATATTGTACAAATAGTCCAACATGCATTTGCTGATGCACGTGAACTTGTAGCATCACTGAATGTTTCTATTTTAAACAAAGCTGATGATTCAAATCCAACAGAGTCTTCTGAGTCTGACGCGGAATCAGATACTGAATTAAACAGCTGTGAGCCTGAATATGGTTCAACATCATCAAACTCTGACAACGACCAAGGTATGCCTGAATCAGAATGTTTTTCGAACGTTAGCAACTACTCATTTCGTGGTATGCGCATTGATGACAACGTTAAACCTTCTATTGTTCAATCATATTTTAAAGAACCCCACCGGATAAGTCCGTAAATCTGGCTCCCCAACAATCATACGTCAAACTTATATCAAAGAAAGCTTACATGTTGATCCAAAAATAAAATAAATAAAAACTAAAGCAAGTCAGAAAAAAATCTGTTTTTAGCTGTTGCCCCGTTGGGTGCTCTGCCAATTAAGTATTAGTAGTGAATTTAATGAAATTTAATATTCTCTTGAGTTAATCTGTCTGTCGGTGCCACTTTCTGTTTTTACTTTTAGTTTAGCGCAAAAAATGTACAGATACTGTTCGAAGACGTTAAAATTGATTGACTTGGAGAAATTTTAGCAACTGCTATGTTCCTATGATTTCGATGCAGCCGTCCAGGGGTCAATTTATAAACGAGATGGAGTTGGAACGATTGGATCATCAACATCTCCAAATTTTTTTTACTAGCGGTGCGATCGTCTTCGCTTCGCCTCATTACTCACGGTGCACATCTCTGGTGCAAACTCGCAATCATTCAAGTAAGCAAGTAGAAAATTTATTCTTATTAAACTCTTCTTTTCAAGAAAAAGAATAATATATCAGTTTAACGCTATTTTAATAGTAATCGTTTTTTCGAAATTTCGTATAGAAAAAAACAATTTTTAATTTGCCAATCTATTATATAAATAAATCTTTCCTTTTTTTATATTCTCCCTGTTGTGATCAATTATTGAATTGATGATGACATGCTGATTTATTTAAGTTTATAAAGATTGAAAAATATTTTCAATCGTCATAAAAATAAAAAAGTTCAAATGCTAAAACTAATTCTTATTTTTCTTCTTGGTAAGAAAAATTCTTTTATATATAAAATAAATAAATCTTTCTTCTAGTTAATCCTATATTAATTGAATGTCTTAATTGTTATTCATGTTCTGGATCAACAGGTTGTAATGATCCATTTAATTCTCTTGGTTCTGGTGTTACAACAACTGGAACAAATTCAGCAAATACTTATTGTATCGTTAGTATTTTTTATTTTTATTTTAATTTAATTAATAAAATTTTCTAAATTAAATAAAATAGAAACGAAATTATATTGGAACAGTATATCGATCTGGTGGTTCATCATGTTCAGACTATTGGTATTCATCAAATGCTTATCAAACATGTTGTCAAACAGATTTTTGTAATCGAACAAGCAAAATAATTATTCAATATTTTCTAATAAGTTTTTCTTTAGGAATGATTTATTTTAATTTATAATAAAAAAAAGAAGTATTTGTTTGAATATAAAATAAAATTTCTTTAAATGTAACCAAAGTGACGATACATATGAGAATCGAACAGAACAAGAAAAAGAAAAAAAAAATTTACATCAGTATATACCTCATTGTTAATAAAATTTTGATTATAAAAAAAAAAAATTGTACAAGTTTATTAAAATGTTTGATAGAATATTTTTATTAATATATTTATTAAGTAAGTGTGATATTAAAATAATTATTATTTAAATTATAAAATAGTGTTTATACATGAAACAAATACAATTAATTGTACCGTCTGTTCCAATTTGGATAGTATAGCTTGTGGTGATCCATTTAATACAACAGCAATGAATAATCTTTCAATTTCAAATCAAACTTATTGTCGAGTTAGTTTATATAGAAGATTTTTAATTTAAAAAAAAGACTTCGTTTTTTTTTTTTTTTAGAAAACTGTAAGTGTAAATGGTATAATTACTCGTTCTGGTGGTGGTTCAAGTTGTACAACATCAGATATTATTGGTGTTACATCTGTTTATTGTTGTTCAAATAGAGATTTTTGTAATAAAACACCAAATATTTCAAAATCATATTTGTTAATGATTTTTTCTTTATTTTATTTGATTATTTATTTATATATTCTTATTTAGTTCAATATTTATGTATCTAATCAACAAAAAAATTTGTCAATTTTGAAAGTTTTTCTTTCTTTTTTATAATATTAAAATTAATTTGTTTCGTTGCGACCTCTTTTTTTTAAATTACTATTTGATAAATAAATTCACCTATGACAAATAAATAAAAATTTTTATTAAGGATGACTTAATTTACACTACAAAAATTAATATAGTGTATTAACAAACATAGCTTGAGCAAAAGATGAATACATATTTATGGGTTTAGTCTCCTTAAAATTTTATTTTGATATTTCTGCCAAGAATGAACTTTTTCTGAGAACGACAAAGAACCTTAATAGACTTTTGAAAAGTGTATTCAAATAAACATCGGTGAAGTTAACAGCAGATTTGACTTATTTCAACAAATACTTCCTATTTACTTTTATATTCTGATTGATATATTAAAGTAACTATAGATATCGAATTGTATATTTAATATAAATAAAAAAAACAAATGATAATATCTGATATCCATATATCATGTTATAATGGTGATATTGATAAAGTAAAAGAATATTTAAATAAAGATAATATAAATGAAATAAAACTAATATATGAAGAAAAAGAAGATAATCAATGGATATTAATTCAATCAAAAGAATTAACACCAATTATTTGTGCTATTGAAAATAATCATTTATCTATTGTTAAATATCTTTATGAACAAGGTGCAAATATTTATTTATTACAGTAAATATTATTATTTTATTAATTATAAAATTGATATTATTTTTTTTTTAAAGACCTTTAAAAATTGCATGTAAATATAAACATATATCAATAATTGATTATTTATTAAATAATTTAATTAAAAAATATGAAAAAATTTTTTCAAAAAAATCTTCTCCATCATCTTTATTATCATTATGGTATGAAAAAGAAAGTTCAGCATGGATTGAAGCATTACCAATAGGAAATGGTTATATGGGTGGAATGATATATGGAGGATATCCTCGTGAAATAATTCAATTAAATAGTGATACATTATGGGCTGGTTGTCCACATGATTATTCAAATGAAAATGCATTTAAATATCTTTTACAAATTCGACAATTAATTAAAGATAATAAATGGATTGAAGCACAAACAATATTAAAAGAAAATTTTTTTGGAATACCAATTAATCAAGCACCTTATCAAACTGTTGGAAATTTATTTATTGATTTTTTTGAAAATTCATCATCAATATTTTCAATAGATCAATATCAAAGAGAATTAAATCTTGAAAAAGCAATTACAACAACAACTTATTCAATTAATAATCAAATTAATTATCAACGAACTTGTTTTGCATCTTATCCAGATAATTGTATTCTATATAATATACAATCATCGGTAATATATATATATAGATTGAAAAAAAACAAATATCTTTTATATAAAAATCAAAATATTTTAGTCAGCAAATTCAATAAATAGTGTTATTACATTTTCAAGTCCTCAAAAAGTTCGTGTATCAGTTGATGATTATAATACATTAATAGTAGATGGAATAGGTGGAGATCATGCAATGATGCCTGGAAGTATACGTTTTCGTTTATTAGTAAATGTTGAATTAGATGGTGAATGTTATGCATTAAATGATCGTTTAATAATATTTGCATCAAGTTTTCTAACACTTCGAATTGTAATTGCAACAAGTTATATAAATTATTTAAATGTTAATGGTAATGAAATAAAATTATCTGAAAATAATTTAAAAAATTGTTTATTATTTAATTATGAAGAATTATTAAAACGTCATTTAAATGATTATCAATTATTATTTAATCGTGTTGAATTAAATCTTGGTGAAAGTGAAGCTATGTATCAACCAACTAATCGTCGTATTGAATTATTTTCAAAGAATCCGAATTTAGATCCTCAATTATTAACATTATATTTTCAATTTGGTCGTTATTTATTAATATCATCAAGTCGTCCAGGTAGTCAAGCAGCAACATTACAAGGTATATGGAATAATTCAATGACACCACCATGGGATTCAAAATATACAATAAATATTAATATTGAAATGAATTATTGGCCAGCTGGACCAACAAATTTACTTGAATGTTATCAACCATTATTTGATCTTATTCAAGATATATCACAAACAGGACAATCAACAGCTAAATTACATTATGGAACGGTTAGATTAAATTGTTTTTACCTTTTTTTTTCTTTAACTATTAGTAATTCTCAGATATTGAAAGACAAAAAATATTTGTTGTGTTCGTCAATTCGAAGCTAATTTTAATCTCGAAAACAGTTATTTAAGATTCAAAAGTTAGCCACTATCCTACTCCTGCTGACCTTTGACTCCACATAGACATATAGGCATTGAATATTACATATATAGACTTACTTTTAAAACAGATTATTATATTAGTTAATAATGCAACAATCTCAACAAATTGATAATACTAAAATTGTAAAAAGCGATTTATCACTTCTAAGGAGGTTTACGAGTAAAAACAGAACAAATCGTTAGACTGTGACCTGATCAAGCTGTGATTAGAAAAATCTACTATTCGACTTCAAACTTTAATCATAAGTTTCATTATTAAGCATTAATCTATGATCTTTAAAAATGATGAATATGCGGAAAAGAATTAATATTGACTGAGGATGGACAAGTGCAATAAATTTAAAATTTGAAACTTTATTGACTAATAAGAGTTTCTTGTAAAACTATGTTCAAAGCATATTCTATTAATACTCCCTTTATTTTTATAATAGAAACGAGAAGGAAGTTGGGTATGTCATCATAATACGGATATATGGCGAGGAACAGCACCTGTTGATGATGCAATATATGGTACATGGCCAACAGGTGGAATATGGCTTTGTAAAAGTATTTGGGATCATTATTTATTTACACATGATAAAACAAATCTTTATCGATATTATCCAATACTTCGTTCAGCTGCACAATTTTTTTTAGAAACTTTTATTAAAGAATCAAATTATTTATTGACAAGTCCATCAATGTCACCTGAAGTACCACATCATGTAGAAATAGATGCTGTTGTTTGTGAAGGACCAACATTAGATATACTATTAATAAAAGATTTATTTAATTCAGTTATTGAAACATCTCGTTTATTTAATATTGATTTACCATTTCGAGAAGAAGTTCAACAAGCATTTAATCAATTACCACCTCTTCAAATTGGACAATTAGGTCAAATACAAGAATGGTTTCAAGATTGGGATCAACTAGCTGATACTCATAATAGACATATGTTAATTTTTCTTTTTCATATTAAAAAATTTTTAAAAATTCATTTTATTATTTTTTTTTTGAAGGTCTCATCTATATTGTGTATTTCCTGGAAATTCTGTAACAATTGAATCAACAACATATCGTGATGCAGCACTTCGTTCATTAGATCTTCGAGGTATATTTGTACCATCTCCCGGATGGTCATTAGCATGGAAATCAAATATATGGGCTCGTTTACATCAAGGTTCAAATGCATTTCAACTTCTTTGTATGTTATTAACACCTTTACATACAGCTCCAAATTTATTTGATTTAATTAATGGTCCACCATTTCAAATTGATGGAAATTTTGGTGGAACATCAGCTATTTGTGAAATTCTTCTTCAAAGTCAAAATAATGAAATAGAACTATTACCAGCATTACCTGTTGATAATTGGCCACAAGGTTTTGTTTGTGGTTTAAGAGCTCGTGGAAATTATCAAGTTAATATTTATTGGAAAAATGGAATATTAGACACAGCACAAATTATTCCATTATCAAATACAACATATTGTCGAATTATTTATCAAGATAAAAAATTGATTTTAGAAAATTTATTATCAGGATTTATATATCATATTAATTCATTATTGCAATTAACTCATCAATCAAGAAATACTTGATAAAACTGTTTTTTTATTTGTATATTTTATAATTAATATTAATTTTGTGATAAATACTAATATAATAAAAAATAGTCTTAGTGCAATATCATAAAAAATTTTCCTTTATGCAAAATTTCAATCACATCTTTTCATCATTATTCTACCTTTTAAAATCGGTTGAACATGACTCATTTTTCGAAAACTTTATAATAAAAAGAGAAACATTTCTGCGATATCTATAGATCCTCTACGATTCCAAGCTCTATTATATACGGGTACTCATAAGTTTCCGAGCAGTATATTATAAAGGTATCTATAACTCATCAACCATCACATCATTAGGGTACCCATATTTCATCATGGTCTGTCATATATGGTAATACATAGGTAGTCGGAGTCTATTATATAGAAGTGTTCATAGGTTTTGAAGCGCGAACCTGTAAAGTTACATATTGGTCCATAAAGCATATACTATCAACGTACGCTTTCATTGTGGAAACCTATACGGTAAAGTTACCCATATGTTTGCAAGGTCTATAATAATGAGATACCCGGAGATTCTCAAGAATTTAGCATGAGATAATTCTAGATATTGAGTGATTATACTATACTCATGACCACTCAAAGCTATCGAGATGCGGTGTGAATGGCGTTCTACTTATGATGTACTGTTGATTCTGGTTAGTGTTCAACGTCTATTTGAGAAAAGTATGTCAAGCACTATTGACTTATTAAATAACATCGATGATTGGGTGTCATAGGATTTTAAGATTTTTTTATAAGTGGGCAAAACTGTGCCAAATTTATGATCGGCATTTCATGATCGAACAGGTGTTGACTGTAGTGCCAAACATTTTGTTCGGGGCATGATAAGAGACATCTATTTGAGTTCTTCTTTTATTCACATATGCAGAATAGAACCTTTGATTCGAACCTATTACGAAAGGTGCTGGAATGGTTTTTTCACTATTGGCAAGATGTTCGGACATGGTGTTGGCAAATTTAATTCAATTTTGATTTCTTCTTTGATAAAAAGATCAGTTCAGCACAGTACGGGTAACCGCTCCAATTCATGTAAAAGAGGGCTGGACTCAGCAGTTCAGGTGAGCCAGATGAACTGGAAGTCTCCTCAGCGTATTAGAATATACCTATACACAATTGCTCTAGAGCAGAACTCGAAGTGTGCACAGAGTAATGGTGAAGCACCTATGTGCACTGCATAGTATGAAGTGTAAAGATCTATGGGCTACAAAAACAGCATAGATTTTGCGGTGATTTGAGTACTTCTGTCGCATTGACCTTGATGACCTTCGTGTACCTTTATATGGTAGTTCTTGAGGACCTACCAGTGCCCAGCTCAAGAAGGAGACGAAAACCCCAAATCCAAAGCTGAACGCAAAAATACCAAAACCAAAAACGCCCAAAACAAAAATTACTCAAAACTCAATATCATCAAACCCATAAGTATTGGATTAATTTTGGCATTGGTACGTGCCTAGTCGAATCTACACATAGTTATTGTTAAGTGAGAAGGTTGTTTACAAATATTATTTAAAATTTCACTGAACATCCTACGTTTTTCTCAAATCAATCGAAGTGAACAACGGTTTTTTGTCGTAGATCATATTGTTTTTTATTTTGAATCAAAAGATATTAGTGAACAAATAAAAAGAAAGCAATATTCATACAAACAGGGCTGTCAACTGTACCTCATTTCGTCCTTTTGTAACCCTGAGAATGTTGTACCGCAGGGGTACGTATTTTGTACCCCATTTCGGCTTTTAAATCTGTATTACTATTAACTAATCATCTGATGAAAAAAATCAATATCTTGTAAAGATCTCTATAGTAAAAAGTGTTGGTAAACAACTGACCAATACAAATTGGCGTCTATTTTGTTTAATCTAGTCTTGAATCATTCAATTTTAAAAGCTATTTTTGCAGTAGACAATGAAATAAATTTCAAGGAATTTATATTTTGTTGTTCATTATTCTTTTGTTTTTTTTATCATAGTAAAAAAGGCATTTTGTACTTTGTATCAAAAAGAAATTCAATTTTAGATTTTGTATTTGATAAATGGGATAATATCTTCAGTATGGAATTGAACAAAAATAATGAAATTGAAATCTCGAATGATTCACCTTCAGAGACAAAAGCAGCAGCAACAGAAACTGTTGAAACACATTCGTCTTATTCAAACAAATTAATTACTAATACTAGAAACGAAAAAAGAAATTCAACGTCAAAAAGACGTTGTACTTTCAACCAAAACTGGTTGAAAGATTCTAAATATGCACCATTTCTCAAAGAATGTCGAACTAATAAACATCTTGCTCATTGTTCTGTTTGTAAATCAAATTTTTCTATTGCTAATGGTGGTACCTATTTGATTAATCGTCATATGGAACAAGATAATAATAAACGATTAGCTGAAACTCAAGAAAAAGAAAATTGTAAAACTAATCTGAAATACATTTTATTAAATAACTTGCTTTTGTTTTATTATTAAGCACGATCAATACATTATTTTATTGTTCCATCATCTGCATTAATTAAATTAAGTGCAGCTGAACTTAGTCTTGTGTACCACGGCGTCCGTCATGAATACAGTTACATTAGTCAACCATGTACTTTTGATCTTTTAAAAAAATTTTCGGTGAATCTTATATAGGACAGAATATTAGCTGCGGTAAAACAAAAGCTCGTGAATTATCTGTAAATGTTCTTGGTGAGCTACTTCGTTTTATACTATTTCTAGAAAAATACTATCTGATAAAAAATACGAAAAAAAATATTTGATTCAATATTTATGTTTAGAAAATATTGATTTTTGATATTAACTTTTTTAAATAAAATATAATATAGTTTTAGCTCCATATTTTACTTCTAGAATTATACAAGAAGTTGATAAATCGTGCTTTTATTCTTTGTCATTTGATGGTTCTAACAAAGGGAACATAAAGATGTTTCCGTTTATTATTAATTACTTTACGATCGAGTTTGGTATTGCAAGATCTGTTCTCGAAGTTGTAGAACAGCCATTTGAATCAGCTGAAGCTATTGTTAAAACAATTCATCATGTATTTAAAAAACATAATCTTGATATTGAAAAATTAACATCTATTGGAGCTGATAATATTAATACAAATTATGGTCAATATCATTCAGTTTTTAGCATCATGAAGCTTGAGATTTTAAATTTGTTTAAAGGTAATAGTAGCAGTATAAATTTAAAAAACAAATGCTAAAAGTATTTTCTTTTTTTTTCTTAGGAAATTGTTTTTGTCATGTTTTATCTAATTCAGTCAAAACATCTCATCATTATTTACCTGTTGATATTGAGTCATATTTATCTCAGTTATATAGCCACTTTAGTTCATCACCAAAATGTGTGGCTGAATTAAAAGAATATTTTGAGTTTGTCGAAGAAGATTATCTAGTAAGTATTTTCAACTCTTGACATTTTAATATAAATATATAAAACTATCATCTTTTTAGCGTTTGCTTCAACACATAAAAATTCGGTGGCTTAGTTTGTACAACTCAATTGATCATACACTAAAAGTCTATGATCCTTTATCATCATACTTTTTTGAAAATGATAAAGAAAATGAAGATCAAACAACATGTCCATAGATTATCATCAATTTTTTTTCATCAAATGTGTCTAAATGTACATTACATTTTTTACATCAAGTATTACTTGGTATTCAACTAAAAAATTTAGAATTACAACAATATTCTACATCAATTGATGATTTACATAGAATTATTACTAGTTTATAGAAAAAATTCAACGATCGTCTTGAACAGAAGTATGTTGGTCATCACATCAGATCAATATTGGATTCAATGTCAAAAGACGACCAAGAACAAACAATTTCATCATTTACACAATATTTATCAAACGTTATTAAATACATAAATAAATATTATGAAGAACATTCATTATTAGCTGCAACTTTATTTATTTTTGATATGTTTTTTTTTACTATTAACAACGAATAGATAAAAAATTTCTTTGACTTTAAGAATAATTGAAATTGATCAAATAAAATTTGATCAAATCGAACGTTTTGTGAACATTCTTAACCCTTTCACCGCGATGGGTCCCACCGGTGGAACCCACTTTGCATTTCATATTCTAATCTCGAAATAGGTTTTATTAAGAAAATCGCATAAACCATAAGACGTAGCGTGGAAAGCTCTACAATCCTCATAGTAAAGCTTATTTTAATTGTCTAACTTTTGTTTTGAAAGAATATAAAACTCTGCCTAACTTGTTTTCTAGGTTAGGAAAACATCATTTTTTTCCACTCGAATGTGAAATTTCATGTTTCTTATTTCATCTTTTTATCATCTAATATGGCTTCGTAAAGAAAAATAAAATATACAACAAGATGCAGCGTGAAGCGCTCTACAATCTACATCATAAAGCTTATTTCGATTGTATACCTTTTGTTTTCAAAAAAAACAAAATTCTGTGCGATCAATTTTTGCAACCTCAACAATTGGTCGCACACAGTTTTGCTTTTTTTGAAAACAAAAGGTATACAATCGAAATAAGCTTTACGATGTAGATTGTACAGCGTTTCACGCTGCATCTTGGGGTATATTTTGTTTTGTAATAAAACGAATTTAGAGATGTTACTTTCTATGAAAATCGAATCGCGGTGAAAGGGTTAAACTTGAACTTGATCATGATCAGTTGTTTGAAGAAAGGATTAATTTACAAACAACGTTCAAAAAGGTTACTTCGTATCGTAAACCACTCTATGTTCAAATATAAAAACATGTTGGTAATAACAATTTTATTTTTGATGATACTGAAAAAACACATGAAGAAGAAACATTAATTCGTAAAACAACAACATCGAATGATGAATATAATCATCCGAAAATTCGTCCTGATCAACTTTGGCCTTACATTATTTCAAAAACAGCACCAAATTGTCAAGAAATAATAAAATTGGTTTCTTTTATATATTCAATTCCATGTTCTAATGCTTTTACTGAAGGTGTATTTAACCATATGAAGCTCGCACGGACATCTAGTCGAAATTCAATGAATGTTGAAACTGTTGCTGCTGAATTACAGATAAGATTAAATTGTAAAATAAAATGTTATGATTTTTTTTCATTTGTACAAACTGAATCCAACTTCATCATATGTGCTCGAAGTACACAAAAATATAGCTTTAAAAAACAAGCTTTTGCTACTTGATCGTATATTAAATATGTATTAATGTACATTACATTGTACAATTATGTTTTTGTTCTTATTATTTGTCTTGTTTTCAATTTTCAACTTATGCATTAACTATTATAATATTTTATAAGAGAAAATAACTAATAAAACTAATTCAAGTATCAAATTGTGAAATATTGTGTTGTTTTCTATAAAAAAGCTTGATTTCACTGATTTTCTCAATTCAATTTACTCTTCTAGAAGATAGATAATGTACCTCATTCATGTACCCCGATCGAAATATGCATGTACCCCAAATGTACCCCATTTAGATTTTTATAAACCCCATTTTAAAAAAGCTTTCAGCGCAATCCCTACGGGATTAAAATGTGAAACACGATATAACTGTTTTCGCTGTCGGCGACAGACTGTGATGCTACTTTTGGCTGTCGGTCACGGTCTGTGACGCTGCCTTAGGCTGTCGGTCACGATCTGTGACGCTGCCTTTGGCTGTCGGTCACGGTCTGTGACGCTGCCTTTGGCTGTCGGTCACGGTCTGTGGGGGGGGGGGGGGGCAAATTTCTACCCTAAACACTTCAACACTCTCTTTCAGATCGTGTTTCACAAAAAAAAGTTGGCAACCCTCGCTTAAAATATGTTTGCAATCGACTGTACTAATAGTTTTTATGACTCATTTTTCGGCATCGTGTACTCTGAGATCTTCAACTAAAGATACCGTCGATTACAATCTCAGTTCAACTATAAAATAGATGCGTATGTTTCAAATTTCTTTTCATTACATTCTCGTTGGGAAAACTCTATTCTATGCAATACAAGCTAAAAAATAGAATATATCGATCGATTGGATAGATGTTCCACAAAAAATTATTCCTGGAATAACTTATGCATGCTTGTTTTTAATTTTCTAGGTTTCAGTTTGTCTTTTTCCATAAGATTCACCACTTTATTCTCGGTAGGACATGCATCAAAACCGTTTCTTTTTGGAAATTTTCCCTTTCTCAAGAAATAAGATGCATACCCGTTGGCTGAAGTGTAAGATGTAGCATGCTCCCATTTTGAATATTGTAATAGGACAATTTTTGTTTGTGTTTAAGTATTTTGCCTGCAAAAATCAATTATTGACTTTTAAATGGAATACCATCTTTTTCAAAAATTTTGTTTTTTATTTCTCTGATGATATCATGTGGTTCCACTTCCAATGTAATAGTTTGTGCAGCAATCGTTTTGACAAAAATTTGCATAGCTTCACGAATACGTTGCAAACTCTAGAATAAGAAATCTAGCAAAGGTAAACCTAGAGACATATTGCCAAGGGGGAAACGGCAGATTCTCGGGATTTCAAATCTCTGGGAGTACAATGGGAATCTCGGGAATCCCTGGAGTACTATGGGAATCCGAGGATTTCCTACAGTACAACGAAAATTCAGGGAGTATTCTATAAGAATTGGTCAGATACGACAATGACATGAATCTATCTGATATTAAAAAAAAATAGAATATCATTCACCTATCGTTTTGAAACTCAGCTGATTGAAAAAAAACCATGCTAAGACATGAAAGCTGTCAAGAAATATATTTCAAACTGGAATCTAGCGATGTTGTTGCATTGTGTGTAAAAAACATCGAATCGTGAGTATGTCCGATGTATATACTGTAAGTTGCTGAAGCTGCTAACTTGTAATAAAGAAAAATAAAATGAACGTTCATATAAAACATTACAAAAATAATAGAACAGATAATAGAATACGGAGATCTTTTCGATAATACATATTAGACATCTATAATTTTATTCTTCGTGCGTAAAATTATTGAATAGAAACAATCTATTGTTGTACTATCATTTTCAACATTTAGGCCTAAACAAATACTACGTAATATATTAATTGTATAGCTTTTTATTTTAAATCAATTATTCATCAATGCCAACACAAACATTACATTTTGACACGTCTATTTTACCACATGATGTACTCAATTCTTATGATGATGCTTTTTATCGAACGGTCGGAAAAGTAGCAGGAATAGGTGAAGCAAAACTCTTAGAGGCTCAGGGTATTCGAGGTGTATATTCTTTTCTTAGTACACCGGATGTTTTTGAAATTCTAACGGTTCCGTGTGCTGCTTTGAAAGATGTTAAAAAAGTAGTGTGTCTCGAAGCTGATGATAGTACATATGTAGTAAAGCCTGGTTGCCGAAGCAGCATTCAATATTTATATCAACTTCTTCTTCAAAAACATGAAGAATATTTGAAGGAAATCAAATTAAAACCTAAACAAAATAGACAATTACAATCACAACAAAATAATACAAATATTATGGATCTTTCACAAGATTCGCTAGAAGGTGGCTCAGGTTCATTTGTTCATGAACAACATACAACAACGTCAGGTTAACTTTCATCTAATTTTTTATTTTAATTTTGCTACTAGAAACTTTCATTTCAACTAAATACATATAGTATAGAAGACTTGAGAAAAATGATATTCTGCGTCATTTAGGGTTTTAAAGGATCGTCTCATAAGAAATGAATATCGAAAACAGTAGTGAGTTTTGCTTTGATAATCATGTTAAAAAATTTTAAGAAGTGCAAATATCAGCTACGAATATGTATATTCATAAGAAATAATTCGTCAATAAAAAAATCTAATATTCAAGGACTTAAAAGTTTATCATTAAGACTATTTATTTTCTCTTCCTAAAATAGTTTATAACTCTTTAAATAAAACTTGTTGAAATAATAGTAAAACTATATAATACTCTAATATTTGCTAAATTCATAATGTAGTTCTAAATAAATATGCAGAAATCTTAGATTTTCGTAGGTAATTGAGGGTAATTCTTATTCGATTTCTGTTGGGTTCACTCATAGATATATAAAACTGCTTTGAAACGCCATGCTATAATTACCCTCACGATAACAGTTGGATCAAAATCGTGAGAGAAAAGATAATAAAAATTAAATGAAAGAATTATTAAGCACTCGTTGTAACAAGAAGTAGATTTCTATTTCTATTACTATACCGATAAATACTACATCTTTATGTATACAAAAACAAATTTAGACTTAAACTAAAAAAAGAGACGTGCTCTTCTAATCAGTGAAATAAGAAGCGGTTATTTTGTATTGAGAGTATTTCAATTTTGAAAATATTTTATAAACCTGTACAAAGAAAAGCAAATGTAAATTTAATTTATAATACTATGAGATCAACGATGAGATAAATAATAAAAATAAATAAACTTGTTCATGCTAAATATTTTAATTTAGATTTGACAAATAAATTATATCACCATGGATTTATTATTCGTATGTTAAATGAATGGTTTGACAAAAATTGTCATGCAATGAATGTTTCAAATATGAAATTACTAGAAAATGAAGATTTTCGACTATTATTCGTATTTAATGGTTCATCTGAAGAAGCATACATATCTTGCTCATGTGGTATTAAAATACAACTAACGAAATTTCGTGAAAATTTTTCACTAAGCAATTATTATAAACATATTAAGTCGACGAACTGTATCATGATGAAGAAAAAAAAAATAATTAATTCCAATATTGATAACCAAACTAATACGATTGACAATCATGAATCATTTGATGATGAGCCATTACAAAATACTTCAATTGTTAGTCATACACAGTCTTCTGCTGATTCAATAACTGTTGATACAACTACTAATGGTGGTACATCATTTAAACGTTCAAGTATTATACAAAAAAGAGCTTCATCAAAGCGACAACGTATATAAAAATGAACTTTTTATCATATTAATTTGTAGATGATGAACATTTTGCTAGACAAAACATTTTATCATACATAGGTTCTTTTATTATTTTATTTTTTTATAAAACGTGTGTTATTTTATGTAAACAAACAATATTTTCTTTTGCCTTAATAAAAATATTAAATAGATAATTCATATGACGGACCACAAAAAAAAAAGTTTTACAAACAAATAAAAGAAAGTTCAGCTAATAAAAATAGCTCATTAACGAATAAATCTAATCACTTAATTTAAATTGCAATTATCGCGGAATACTCTTTTTAGTACGATTCAATTAATATGTATTGAAATATATTCAGCAAAGCTTGAGATTATATACACATGTATCGGTTCAATTATGGAATATCGAGTCTTAACATCTTTCATATATTTTTATTTATTTTTTATCGTTTTTCTTCTTTCTTTTGCTATATATTGATTATATAACAACTAGCACG
>JAJEKB010018741.1:42952-85661 GCA_022393335.1 Macrotrachela quadricornifera
CGGAACATGTAACACACATCTTGTGATAAAATGTACATGTACTACCGAAATAAGTTCCAGGACATGTTGAAGAAGTGAATCCTGAACTGCATGTAGCCACCGTACCGCTTGCAGAAGTGAGATATCAGTTTCAAAATATACTAAATTGCTTGATGACCATCATTGCCCTCATACTCATCCAATGTTATTAATTATATGACAAAAGAAGACATCAATAGCATATCATATCCACCATATTCGCCAGGGCTAATAGTATGCAATTTTTGGCTAAGTAATTCTATCGAACGTAGTTCAACTGATTAAAAAAATGGAAAATGATTAGCTCATGTAGTTTCCAAGGTACCCAAAAATTTTTTCGAAAAAGACTTTGAAAAAACCTTTTCATGATTTGTTAGAAAGGATCGAACTTGATATAAATAATTATGACATATATCCTCAAAATTTGATAAAATAAAATTAAAAATATCTTCTTATCTTTATTCCCTCTTCTGAAAGCAAGAGTTACACAGAGCTTAAAAAATGCATAAGGTTTGTCTGCCTGTCCAAGCCAATCGGAATTCGGTACGCAGTAAACCCATGAAACCTCAGCAATACATCTTACGAAAATCTTTACCAGAGGATAATCGAGGTCGAAGAATCTGAATCTGCAATCAGCTTTAGTAATTAATTAATATTAATAATATTAATCTTTTGAGAAAATTTCACCGATGGGTTTTCGAGGTCGGAGAATCTGAATCTGAGGTTAGTTTTATTAGTTAATTGATAATTAGTTAATAACTAATTAATATCAATATTAATAATTGTTTGAGAAAATTTCATCAGAAGATTTTTGGAGTTATAGAATTTGGATCTGAGGTTCGTTTTATGGATTTTTAATTAATTGATAATATTAGTTTTCCAAATTCTCATAAAGTGATTTTATATTGATGAGATATAGGTGTCACAACATAGAACAATGAAATTCCTTGATACTCGGCGAAATCATCAGGACTTTATTATTTTGAATAGAATGTTTTCATTGTCCTTATGAAATTAAGAAATTATTTATCTATTTCTCTATTTAATCTTTCCATAGTATTTGTATTCATTCTATCAAAATAAAATTTCAACTTTCATTTGACTTTATAGAAAATTGTTAGGTTTGATGATTGTAGCAATAAATGTCGTAGAGATTTTGCTATTAATCAAAAGATAAATTTCTCAGATAACTGAAGTATTTTTGCTATGGTTCTTCTCTATTTTTAGTAACAAAATAATAATGTCTTACAGCCCTTTCGATCATATAAATGTACATACGTGAATTTAAACGTCAAAGAACGATCAGAAGAAAAGGGAAAGATAATATAAACTAGCAAGGAAAATATGTGATGTATTCGAATAATATGATTAGAACAAAAATATTGATTCTTGCTTGAAAGAAATATAAAATAAAAGGAAAAAATTTAGTAAAAGGATTATGTCATATAAAGATACATGTTTGTTTTTATCTTGCATCGAGCAAAGAATCGAAACAAAAGACAAAACTGCATAGTGTAAGGTGATGAAAAAAAACCGTGTGCGAAAAATATTGATTCATGCTTGGAAGAAATACAAAATAAAAGGGAAAAAATCTAGTACAGGGACTATGTCGTATAAATATACAAGTTGGTTTTTTTCTTGCATCGAGCAAAGAATCGAAACAAAAGACAAAACTGTATAGTGTAACGTGATGAAAAAGAATGTGTGCGAAAAATTTTCACCCATGTCTATCTCATCATAATGTATATGAAGTCGCACGGTTGATCGATTCACGTAAATAAACATTACTTGGAAAAAACCAACTAATTTCATTGAATATAAATAGGCAAGATACTTCCTTCTACGATGCACAAAAACGACTTTAATATATTTCAGTGTTAATTTTCATCGTAAGTACACCTAGTTATCTATATATTGATTTTCCTATGTAGTGCGACACTTCAGACATAAGTATTTATTTAAGAATTCGAAATAAATGTTTATATCACGTTGTAGAGTAAACTCAAAAATGTAACAAAATATACTTTATTATTATTTGGAAGGTTGTTTCTATATATCTTTAAAATGTGTACACTAAACATTAATTTCAGTTTTCTCCATTGCAATATATTTTATCTTGCTTTGAAACTATTTATGCATCCTACTGCGACGCTTCAACCTCCGCTATCAAATGTTGTTTAAACTGTCCTGTATGATTTTTCTGTGGAAAACAGAAGAAACTTTATTTCTTTTACCTACGTGAAGTTATTCTGAAAATAATACTTGATCAGTATGGCTGTAATAGCCTTACGAAAAGATCTCATTTTTAATTTCAGTAACCCACTTATGAGATATCAATAAAAACTAAGTAGTAGACAGTAATTAACTTCTGACAATGATTTAAATGTGGTACTTTTTTCTAAAAAATATCGCACGTTGAGCAGGATAAATGTAACGCTATTGTAAAAATCTCTTCTTTGGCACAATTCTTGTTTATATAATGGATCAGTAATTACGATAATACAAGCATGAGATAAGTAACTGTTATATTGCTGATAGAAAACTAGACTTGTATAAAACTGACGTTTCTTTTGAATCGAAACTATATCGGAATCGTCATGCTTTAGGTTCAGAATCGAGATTGAATTTGCCCATCCCTAGGAAAGCGTATCTATGGTTTCAGAATGAATTTCCTTCTCAAACATGCAATGATATATTTTCCTTCTGTCAGAAAAGGGTCAGCGAATCTCTCAGATTCGTGCTACTTATATTTTTATTAAATGTTGCACGAACTTTTGGTTAGACCTAAGTACACATAGTGCTAAAATGTAATAAAGAATATTGAATTATTATGATTAACGAATACTTCAAAGATTATATATCAAATACTGAAGTAATCCTTGAAAAATCAGAGAGTGCATGTATTTATTTTTCGAGAATCTTAAAGTGCCGGAAAATATATCCCATGTAATATAAACCGGATAAAAACCGGCGCTTAACCGCGGTTTTATCGATCCGGTTATCGGCTCCCAAAACCGCGGTTAACCGGCGGTTTTGTCCGGTAAACCACGGCTTACCGCGGTATACCGGCCGGTTTTTTTCGGTAAACCAGAGTTAACCAATAGTGGTATGTGCAACTAGCCAATGCCGTTTGTTCTATTTTTTGAATGTTTGGATAGCAAAATTTAATAGAAGTTTTTAGATTTATCGGATTTTTATTTCACGCAAAACAAAAATACAAGAAAATGTAAGAATACAAAAAATAAACAAAAAATTGTGAGAAATAAATTCAGAAAAATAAATTTAAAAAAATTGGTATAAAAATTAATAAAATCAATAAAAAAAAAATTAAAGAAAATAAATCTAAAAACAACAAAATATTAAAAGAATGAATCTGAAAGGATATAGAATTAAAAAAATAATTGAATAAATTTCAAAAAAATGAATATAAAAAGTGATTATTAAAAACTTAAATATAAAGAAAAATAATGTTTACTTAAATTTTGTCGTCGTTAAGATGTATTTGTGTCTTTCAGCAAGTAAAAAAATAAAATAAATAATACAGCACATGAGCACATGTACATGTATATATATATATACATATATCTTTTTTTCCGTTCTGTATAGCCGTTCTCTTTCTATTATATATAGTTCATCGGAATATTATCGGTTTACCGCCGGTTCACCACTAAAAGTGATCCGGTATTCATGACATGGGATGATATTTAACTAAAAAATCAATAATAGCTCTCTCTAGATAAACCTGAAAAACTTCTAAAATCATTCTTAGATAAACTTTAAAATCTCTCAAAAACCATTTACTAGAAAACCTGAAAGCTCTAAAGAATTGCTTTCAAAATAGTTTTTGATAACTTGATGTTTGAAATTTTCAGGTAGTTCTTAAAAACTGTAGATGTACACACTATATGCCATAACTTTCAAATTTAAAAGAAAAAAAATTTCGGCAAACATATAAAGTGAGGAAGCATATTTTATTACCATATTTTCTCTATATGAAGTGAACCCCATTTTTTAGCTAGAGTGTTTAGTTGATTTCACATGACCCTATAAATTTGACTTTTATTATTTATTTACTAGATTTTATTAATGAGAATATGTATTATAAAGAGAAATTGATTATATTACTCTTTTATCTTTTCTTTTTAGCAACAGAGATATTCAAGGCTACAGAGGAGCAAATAGGCATTTCAGAAAGTATAAAGAATGAAGAAGTATGAATAAGTGCAAGGAGGTGGAAGTCTGCCTTTCTTCTCCTCTTAGAACAGGCGAGTTTTTTGCAAAAAAAAAGTTCAAGAAACGTTTAAAACATACATCAACCGACTCGATCTCTTGTGCTGATTCCAAATCTAATATTAGTTTTGACATAGACCATAATCTTCTGATTGAAATGCGTGAAATACTGATCAAAAAAGTAAAAAATGATGCCTCAAGCAAAGTATGCTTGAGTATTTCTTAAACGGCCAATATTTTCTGAATTTAAAATATGTATAATTTTGTAGTCCATTGTTAAGGCTACAAGAAAAGATAAAAAGTGCAATAGATACTGTTCTTTGCTTAGAAATGATGAAAAGGATGGATGTGACTGATTTGAGATATACATTAATCTGCCTGAACTTTGATTGTGTTTTTCTTACCCTATATCGAGATTTCAGTGTTTCTGGGTAAATTTTTTTTATACTGACGGAGTTTCTCACGGGCTATTTCTTGATATTATTAAATTCTTGGGGACCTCGTTGAATAACCCTTTATTTGCTTTATCCAAAACCATAAAAAAATTTCTGGGGCAGGTGACATTAGTAGAGAAATGCAGCCTTGCACACAAAAGAAGAACGAGAAAAAACGCGAAAAACCTCGTATGACCCGTCTAATTTTGTGCCTGGGATTTCTTTATAATGAAGAATCAATAGATGTTCATATATAGAGTTTTGTAAAGTGAAATTTGCTCTTTCGAATGCGCTTTAATTCAAAAAGATTGCGACAAGTTAAGATGGAGAAAATGTCCAAATACTGGATAACTCAATTTAGTAAGACAAAATGTTTTTTTCGAAAAACGTGGTTGACTTTCATCCGTTGTTTGCTTCATAACGTTTCAAGGGTAAGCTAGAATGGGCTAAAAATTTGGATTTAGAGGTTTTTGATGATACTCTTTCATTGCCACTGAAAAAAAATAGGGATCAAAAGTTTTAAGAGTATGGTCCTATTGATCAATGTTCGATATTGTTGTGAACCTTCTCTTAAGAACTACCAAATACCAACCTTAGATAGTCCTGAAAACGCTTCAAGTATCATCCTTAAATAGCCCTAAAAAGTCTCCAAGTACCATCCTTAGATAGCCTGCAAAAAGTTACAAGGCTTTAGCTGGCCTATTTGATTTAGTTCCTACGCCGGATTTACTGTTATTACAAGAAAAAAATAGAAGAAAAAATATTTTGGTAAACTACGAACTCAATTTTGATCGGTCTGTTTTTTCTATATGAAGTGAACCACATTTCTTTGATTAGCATGTTAGGTTCACTTCCTACGACCATGCTGAAGTTACGTTGGCTAGTTGTTGTGGCCAATGAACTGTTGTCAACGTGTCCAATTCTTTGTGTTGTTGTTTTTGTTGTTGTTGTGTGACGTGGCTGGTTGTCAAGGCTACGATTGCGTTTTTTTACATCAGCTGTTCCACCTCCTATTTTCGGAGGCATGTCGCCAAACACCAATTGACCTTGAGCAGTTTTTTAGGTACAGAGGTTTTTAAAGAACCAACAAGAACCAGAAAACTAGAAAATAAAAGTAATTTAAAGTCCTAGGACTTGAATATATACGAAAAGTTTAAGTAAAATTAAATTCGAAATTCGTAGAATAGAAAGAAAGATAAAGCACTCGGTATATGCGACCAATCGCTACCGAGTCAAACCGCCGAATGTTAAGTAAAATTGAAACGACTTTTTCAATAGTTATAGATAATGATATTGTGATAATTTCAGTTGAGTACATTCTACCCAGGTATTGAGTTTCTATAAATATACTGTGAACACACTGAAAGTCTTGTAAGACTTCCATATATTTTTATAATATTTTTGCCTAAAAGCGATCTCTAATACTCAAAATTTTGCTTGATTTTGATATACAAAACTTGTTTCAGTTTCCTATATAAAATTATTAATGAACTATCTATAAACGATTAATGATTCATTTTCTATTGTTTGTGCTCGTGTCCTTTTTTCATATTATTCAACAAGTGATATGAAAAAACCAGCGCGTTCGTTGCATTTAGATCATTGAAATTCGGTCAGGGAAGAAATTAAAAAGAAAAACAGACTCTTTTTTGTTGAATCCATAAAAAATGATATACGAGGATGAGATAACGATGTTCATCTTTGTTTTTTTTTTTATTTCTTTATATCACGTTCATTAAGACAGCACACAGATAACAAGAGAAAAGAAAGAAAACAGATGGGAGAACGATGGGTAAGATTTCACAGTTTATCAAATAGTCAATAATAATGTATACGCTTCCTGACAGCAAATAATTTTGACATAAAATAACAAAGATAATCGGTTTTTCGCAATCCTTCAAGTCACAACAGGACATAGGCTGTACTGCGATAAGATAAATACAAATTAACCAAAATAATGTCGGCATTTTTCGACTTGATGGTTGGAAGTGAGTAATAGTCTGAAGACAACAAACATTGGCTTAATATTTTCATATGCTTATAGCGATAGCGAGGGACAGCGGGTGAGAGTATATGCAACTTTTCAAACTCTAATGTACAGACTATACCCTAATCAGATGGAATAAACTAAGGATCCTAGACTAGAGATAAAAAAAATAATTTTTTTATTAGGAAATGACAGGACATGTGATACCTTTACCGGCGGCTTGCTCTCTTTCTAAACACGCATAATTCATTTCTCGGTTTTTGTCTCTCATGTTCTTGAATTTTTTGGGTATGTGACAGCACACATCCCCGTGGATTTTTATAGTCTTTTCCTAAGTGATACAGTTAAATTCTTTTCTATTATTCGATCAAGTCAAAGAATAAAAAAAAACAGCATTTAGTATGTTCTTTTTTGTTCTAGTGATTCCATAAGTCATGTAGTTATAATGAGGACATGGAAGAATATTATTGTTGCGCTCGAAAACAAATGATCGAATCTTGAGAGCAACAATACGATGCAGCTCTTCTAATCAATTAATTTCACTTCCTCTAGCACATCTAAACTTTGACCGAATATCTAAATATTTTAAAAGTTCCCTACAAAGACTCATTCCTCGCATAAGTCATATATAGAGATAAGTCTTTTGAACATAAATTATGTAATACGTAAAATCTAATTTTATCTTTGATTTTTACGATTTGTATTTTAAATTGATACATCATATCTCTTGTAGTATACTAACACGGCACGAATATAATACAATTCGTCGAGAATTTCATTCGAATATTCGTAATTAAGGATTTATCTCGATAAACTTCAGCGGTTACAATAATAATAATATGTATCCATTTTTGAAACTTATCTTGGGTGGTGAAAATGAAGATATTGATACCAAAAATATGGTCTGCTTTTCATATATTGCAGCTTCGAATCCGATCATTGATATAATTAACATGGAGACGGACTTTATTTATGATGGTTCATCTACAGACGAAAGCAATTATTATAACGAACGAAAATCGAGCTTCATATGGAAGATTCCTAGTACAGTAGTAGAAAATGGCACAATGAGTTCCAATAATGATAGTTTCCTGGTGAATCTTTCGATGCAACAAGACAATCAGAATTTTAGCAGCGCCAATATGAGTTTCATATTCAAAGATGATACATCAGTGTTTGACGATAATGACGATGATGTATATGTCGATTGTAATCCTGAAAGACCAATACCGACCAGCAATAGTTCCACGAACCTCGAGGAGGTGAATGGCACGCCAACTTCTTTGCATAAGACCCAAAAGAAAGTTGCCTTTTTAATTTTACGTCAGCGAGAGAAGAATCAAGAGTTTTCAGTCAAAATGGAATTTGACTCCAAATATAAATTTGCATTCAATACAAATCACGAGCTGCGCGAAGACGATTCCCAAGTTATAGTCGTATATCGTGCCGAATATGATGTTGAGCGTAGTAAGAATGGCGGTTTGACTATTTATTTTGACAAGAAATGGAAAGCTGTGCACAAATATAAACTTTATATTTCGCGTACAATTTATGGAACAAAGAATCATTACTACGATAGCAAAGAGCGGACTATATGCGATCCTGACGATTCCACAATCAACTTCATCTTCGGTGCTCACTTCTCTCATGGTTATTTGACTAGTGCTAGTGGTAAGAAATCGATATGATACCACTTTTCATAATAGAATTTTTATTCTTATTTTTCAGGATCAAGCATTCCCCTTTGGAACCAACTCTGTTTATTTACATATTATCTAGTTCAACGTATGGATTACCAAAGTATCAATGTATTAATCAAACAGTTTCACCAGACACTTCAAAGCGACTCTCGTCAGTTAACGTTTGATGAAACTAAAAGCTTTTTTCAAGAGTGTTCGATTTGTTTTACTCCCATGTTACAAAATTCAACAAATAGAAGCGAACTTCTGAAATACCTACTTCGTATTATGGGATTGCTACCGATTCGACAGAACAATAATGTTTGGCATTTTTCTCATACTCAAAAGTTTTTCACGACTATCTTCCAATATGCTTCGGAGAATTTGGATAGCCTTCTGGAGTCCGTGACTTCTGACGAGTGGACTCTTCTTCGCGAAGGTCTCGCAACTCTTTTGTCCGTCCAATTTGTAATTCAGCAAAGCGTTGCCCACCCGCTCACTAGTCAAACTAATAATGTTTTCATACCGCTCCGTCGCATTCTTATTGAGGATAAGTACCGAGATATTGCCGATAGTGTCGTAACACGATTCGAAGACTTTCAGCAAACTTTATCCAGTTCACAGTGGAATGAACTTTTGGTATACATTAGTCCTGATCATTTCACATTGAAAATTCTTGAAAAAACTAAATCGTTCGAAGCTTACTTCACTTGCATTATTCAAACTTCTCAAATATGCACACAAATAAATGATTTTCGAGGAAAATTGCAATCGGACTTCGAAAATCGTGTAAACAATCACTTTGAAAGTAATACATCATGTTATTAAAATGACTTATTTAATTGCATTCATTTCATTTAATCTAGTTAATCTCGAAAGTATTCAATTCTTATTGGAATTCTTGCAACGATCAATACCGAATAAAAATGAAGATATCAGTACCAATCATCAAATAATATGCGCGATAGTCGAGTCGAACACTTCATTACGAAGAAGAATTGCATTGTACCTATCACATCTGGATATAAAACTGAACAACATGAAATCAATTCGAGACATCTTTCACTTTCCTAATGTAACAATGATTTGTAACCTCAATCCACAAGAGTTTTTATTAAAACCTCTGACCAACAAACGAGTATCATATGAATTTGAATTTTATATCGAATGGTTTAAATGCTTCTTAGTACCTGATCAACAATTAAATCCAATCATTTACAATTACAGTCTACATGAATATGAAAAAACAGTCAAAGTTTGGACAGCTTCAATAGCACATTCAAGTACAATGTTCTTGCAACTGTTGAAAACTATCGATCAGTTGATCATGGATTTTGTTGAAATTAACAATGATCGTTATCGATCATGTTTTATCAATCAGATAATTGAACTCTGCTTTCAACAAAGTAAATCATTTGCTTTATTTCTTTAGGCATGAGCAATATTTTTGCCTTTAGAATCAATTTCTGCGATACTCAACGAAGGACTGATTACAGCACGAGAAGAACTTTTTCTGAAACCATTCAAAACGAAATTTGTTGCTACATTTTTGAATCACCCGCCAGCAATACTCAAAGATATGAAAAATTCTAAAAATCCATTGTATTTATTGATTGAACATGATAAGCGGCAACAAGGAAAGAATTTTCTAGTGCGTGATTTGATTCATATGGGTATTAATAATATTGAAATAAGTGCTGAAGAAATCTTACAAGATACTTTTGATCGACCTGGTCGATCAACATTCATCTATTCGATTCTATTCGAAGATTGTTTTCAAAAGACAAAACTTCGTCAAAATATTGTTAACCGATTGCTAATTCAGTTGAATGGATGGGAAGAACAAGGATTTCGAGCCAATGAGATTCATCAATGGAATAATTACACCGATGATCAACGTGAAGTCGTTCGTTGTATTTGGAATTGTATATGCAAAGTGGGACAAAAGCAATATGAAATCAATACATTGGTTTATCGACAAGAAACCGAAATGAACGATAAACTTAAGCTAGTAGATAATGTTGTGTCCTGTTTGGATGCATACTGTCAGGATGCGTGTGATAAAATCTCGTACGATCATCATTTGGAGACTGTGCAAAGACAATTGAACGAAACAGTTTTGCGTTTAGTTCAAATACCTCCTGGGCTTAACGCGATACTACCATTCGCTAAAGTTCTCAATCCATTAATTGGTTCGCATGCCTGGCGAATATTTCTTGAACAACATAATAAAGGTATATTTATTGAATCTTGATCGATATTTATCTATCTGAAAAATTAATGTTTGCTTGCTGTTTAGATGAATGTAATTCAACTGAATCTGAATTGCCAGCAGTTGAAGTAATTGAAAACAATTTATGGTTATCCGATGGAGGTTATTCTGAATACTTTTTTTTTAAAATTTTTAATCTAAAGAGATCTTGTTTTAGATCGACCGACAATTGAAGAGAATATGACGGAAATAACTAGCGCATCATTAACAATAAATACGAATGATGCTACATCCGAAATGACTCAAGAAACTTGTCTTGTTATATTGAAAAAAACTACCGAGATACAAGAAAGTTTCATCAATGAATTAAAGCGATTTTGTCAACAATGGAAAGAATTGCCAATTTCTGATTTAATCAAACTGTTTCCCGATATTCAACTTGCACATCAAGATTTACACACGCTTGCACCATTGCTTGATGCTGTCGTTATTCCCAACTTGAAGAAACTAATTGATTATTGGAAAATTCATGAGCAAATAGCACATATTCGCCAAGGTTGCGTCAATATTTTGAGCCATCTTCAAGGTCAGATCATTAATGAACCATCATCTCTGTCAACAGCTCCACTCGACATTACAAAAAAAGCTTCAGGTGCAGCATGCTATGAAGCCTATGAAAACTATTGCATTAATTATTCGCAACGTTATTCAGATCAAGCGCTCAGATATATTGCTCAATATAGTTTATCGGCTGAACTTATCACATTTCTCCATTCTTTAAATGAAAATGAGGGTGATAATTTACTTGAGGCAGTCAATGATTTCGATGAAACTTTGACAGATACAAAAACGATGGTAGATTTTGCTACACTTAAGACATTTATTGATCGTGTCTACACCAATATTAAACGATCTAAAAAACAGACAGTAGCAACACCATTAAGTCTCGAAGATGTGGTTGTCGGTTTTCAAAGTCTTATAAACGAACCTGAGTTCAAAAATATTCTCGATTGTTTTGAACCATGTTCCAAATCATTGGAAAGCATTAAACGTATCCATGCCGATTCAACAAATAAAAGACAATCAAAACGAAGACGGATATTTGACATTATGCACAAATCATTATTTGCATTTATTCATGAATCGATCAACATATCAGGCCATGTTGACGATCGATTTGATGTACATAGTCAAGATCAATCAATGCGTTATGATGATCTTAGTGAACTTCGCGATCGTGCACGTCTCATTGAATACTCTAATAATAAAATTAAAAACGAAACTGACCAAGAAATTGAAGAACTTCACATGTTTGTCACTTTTGTGGATACAATTGAGTCAATCTTGAACACTCTAACATCGCTTTATATGGCTGGACATCCCTCTGTACCAGAGTTTCTGGCTCCTCACAAAGTATTCATATGCGATAAAGGTGATTATCATGATTTAGTTGAATTAAGCTCCATGCTTGATAAGTTGCTTAAACATTGGGAAGATCATCTGCGTACTATGTACAAGAAACACATCGATTTGACTTACTTCTCGCGTCAGCAAATCTGGATGATCGAAGACTTTTTGTATAATCAAACAGTTGAGTCGACAACTCATGGTGGTTACCATTTGATTAAATTTATCGGTATTGAACCTCAATCGATACAAACAAAGTTTTTATCAGAACGAAGCAAAGAACCCATCACTCGTCTTGAAAATGTGGCTCAAATACTTGCTATTCAACGTATAATGCCAAACGTAACTGTACCACTTAAGTCAAATGATCGATTTATCAAACCAGTATATCTTATCGAAACATCAGACGAAGGCATCATACGTGCTATTCTATATCTCTTTCAACTTAGTGGAGAAGTGCCTAAAGTGAAACATTTGTCGTATTGTACGGACAAAACCAGTTGGTTTGAAATGCGAGCATTTGTCTATCGTTGTTTTTATTCTCAAACATTACAACAACTCATCCGACCGGAACTATTGTCACCATTGATTCAAGATCGTTTTATTCAACTTCTAAATGAGCTTATTATCTCTAATCCAAAACAAAATTTTCGTATAGGTATTATAACAACATCTCAGACTGGTCATTGGCAGTTACTCAATGGTTTAAGAACTCTTCAAATAGTTTATTCTGTTCACGATCAAGAAATGCTTGAAAAAGAAGAACTTGCAAAAACTATTCAAGCACTTCTTGGAAATAATGATACATGTGTCACATCAAAAATATCTGGTCTAGGGAAATCGACATATATACACGATGAGATTCTTCTAATGAAGAAACACGTTATCAAATTTCCTATTGGTGGTGAAATCAGTGCTGATTTACTTGCGGAACGCCTACGCAACCATGGAGTCCACCTAGCATCGTTAACAGCAGCTCTTCACATCGATATTGGTACTATCGAAAATGTTCGACAACTCAACGAACTTCTCTACTGTCTTCTTTTGTTCCGTAGCTTTCGATTCGGACAAGAAGCTATTCACGTGCCTCCTGATGTACCCATTTACATAGAACTCGATGCATCAAAACATACGTCGAATTTGCAAGAGAAAATGGTTATTTTGAATTATTTGAAACAGAAGCATCTAAACACAATCGATTTGAACTTGTTAAAAGTGAAAGGTTGGCCAGAAATTCATGGAGTAGTTGCCTATCTTCAGGCCATCAAAAATGGAGAAATCAGTAGGAGAAATATCAGTCAAGAACAACTTGAGAACGAACTTAAAAATAAACGTTTTGATGTGAATACTTGTCTTGAATTATTGCAAAAATACTTTATTCAAAATCAAAACGAAGAATTTATTACGTGGACTAAATTATCCATTTTCATTGCCATTTACTACAAATTATTTTTAGGCTTCTCCAGATGTGGTCATTTTCTGGTTGAATTTATGCAAAGATCGCAATTACGTGTGAATATTTTGCAAATTTTACTTCAATCGTCCGATCAGTTCACTTCGGTATCGGTTGAAGCTGTGCGGAATAGCCAACGTTTAGTGAATGAATCCAATTTGTCATTAAGCGAAGCTGTCGTTCGATGGGATACGACAAAACCATTCACAGTTGTTTTTACCGACACCGATGATCCATTATTTGTTTACAAGAAAGTACAAGATGTGCCACATTCACTCGTAGCAGAATTTGATTCTTATAAGCGAATTATCCAAAGTACCGATCAGTATTCTCTACTACCCGATTATGATATGCTCACGCATGTACAATTCTTTCTAAAACTTGTCACACTTTCGAAAAAATATTTTAGCAAAGCTATCTGTAAAAATTGTTTCAATCAGTATGAATACACCGTAGAGCAATGTACCGAATGCAAAACATCAAATACTCTACTACAACCAGCGAAAGCAAGCACTCAAGATATCGAAACTGTTCTAGACAAGATAGGCCGAAAACTGGAAACTACATATGTATTAACACCTGATAATTACATTAAAATGCTCTTGATTTATTTGCGTGTACAAAGTGGTGTTCCTGTTTTGATTATGGGTGAAACAGGTAAGATAAGAATTAGCTTGACAAGATTGTCTGCTAAAGTAGGTTAAAAAGAAACAAACGTTTTCTCAAGTAAAACTGGAACAGAATTCACTGGAGATACGCCATCAAAGTTCTTGCTCTCAAAAATTTGAGTAATAGATGCTATACCAGAAATATGCGAAGCGATTTCTCCTGGTTCGAGTTCTACGCATTTCTGTGTAGATAGTAGCAATGTTTTCAAATGATTACATTATGTAGATATAGATGATTGCAAATACTGCAATAAGTAGACTCCTACAGAGCTGGACTTTTCGTGATCTAAAGTAAAATTAAAAAATTGCATGAACTGTTTTACTCTATTCTGTATTACGATTCTGTCCGATGTGATTATGAAGTACTCTTAGCTCTACTTAATCCCATTAGTGAATGTATCTCTCTTTTCCTGATGACAATGTATCCAGATGATTTAGCGGGTATTCTTGTATATTCTTCGAGACCTGCCAATATCAACTTTGTAAGTCATGATCGTGTTCTTTGAATGTAAAAATCAATATGAAAACTTATAACAAAAATAATGAAATACGTCTTCTAAGCGGTGCAGTTTTCAAGGAAAGAATGATGCTCTCGGAATCATCGTAAGGGTACCCACATCTATGTATGTGCAATTTTTTTTCGAATACTTAGTATGTTGTCCGTTGACTAATTTATTCATAATGCTGAGGCAACACAATATATATTAAATGTGTTGCTAATGAACATAGTCTCATAACAACGTTTATCTATTTCTAGGATGTGGGAAGACGTCATTGATTCAATTTTTGTGTCAAAAAATTCTAGATGATGAAATGGCTATTTTTCGAATTCATGCTGGTGTGACTAGTGGACAGATCATAACTACTATGCGTGGATTCATAAAGCAGGCACTTGCATGTTCACAAAATGGCCAGAACAAACGATTGTGGGTTTTCTTAGACGAATTCAATACGACACCGAGTATTGGTCTTTTTAAAGAGATTGTTTGTGAACGCACACTACTTGGTGAATCGTTACCCACAAATATGGTCTTCTTGGGCGCTTGTAATCCTCAACGACGGAAGAATGACCGAATTGCCATTGATGATAACATCGGCATCAAGAAAGAACGATATGAAATGCAAAGAGTAGCTCGTAATGCGAATAATGCATTACTATTATATTCGGTTGTACCCATTCCTGAAACTATGCTTGAATACGTTTGGGATTATGGCTTTTTGGACGAAGTAACTGAGACAAAATATATTCGAACGATGCTGAAAAGATGTGTGGAACTTGGAAGTTTCGATTACTGGTTCGGCTTTATGATATCTTTAGTTTCCAAATCACAACAATACTTTCGTGATCATGAGGATGTCAGTAGTGTATCTCTTCGTGATGTAGCACGTTTTTGTAATCTCTACAATTGGTTCCACGAATCTATTCTAATTCGTGAAGATAAACAAACATTTGCTGATAATCCTTTCATTGTAGTTCGACGTGCTAGTCTAATGGCTCTTCTTCTTTGCTACTATTTTCGTCTTCGTTCCCCCAGTCAACGTCGCGACTATGTCAACTTAATTGAAAATGCTCTAAAACCAGTCTTAAGTAAACAAGCTACCACTAGCAATCTTTTAAACGAACTCTTACGTCGTGAACAATTAAAATTAGTTAATGCGATGGAATTACCACCTGGTACAGCTAAAAATCAAGCGTTGATCGACAACATCTTCGTTCTACTCGTGTGTATTGTTAATCGAATTCCCGTTATCTTATGTGGCAAACCTGGCTGTAGCAAAACATCTGCTATACAAATTGTAATTAGCAACTTGAAAGGCAAACGATCTGAACATGTCTACTTTCGAACATTACCGGAATTAATTGCAGTTTCTTATCAAGGTTCTCAAAACTGTACATCAGAAAGTATTATTAACGTATTTCAACGAGCGAAAAAATATTTGAAAGCAAAAAGCGCAATAGAACTTTTACCAGTCGTCGTGTTCGATGAAATTGGACTGGCTGAATTGTCACCACACAATCCATTAAAAGTACTTCATAGTGAATTGGAAGTTGATGCTTGTCAACATGCCTTTGTTGGTTTATCAAATTGGCGTCTCGATGCTTCGAAAATGAATCGTGCTCTGTATGTAGCCTGTGCCGATCCTGACATCGACGATCTTCAAAATACAGCAACAACGATTATGTCTTCAATGCTCGATGGTAAAGGTCAAGTTGTTCGCCTTGATAAATCAATTTTAAAAGGTCTTGCCACCGCCTATTTTGATTTATACGAACAGATCAATACTGATCAACAGTACAATAATTATTTTGGTCTTCGTGATTTCTATTCGTTAATCAAAGGCGTTGTTTGTGATTCAATTGAAACTAAAGAACAAGATCGATATGAAAGTATTCGTCGACAATTAAAAATCAATTTTGATGGCATATTTGATGGTGCAGAATTTATGTGGCAACGTTTTTGTCATCATATAACTCGACAATACTTGACAACACAATATTCGTCACCAATATTTAAACAATTACTCGATCGATCATTATCATCACGTACTGGTCGCTATTTAATGCTAATCGGTGAGAATGAACGAGCTATTGATTATGTAGAACGATATATCATGGCCAAACATCAAAAAACACCCGTACGGACACTAATTGGCAGTTCTCTCTCCGGTGATTTAGTATCTGGTACAACTTATACTGAACAATATAATTATCGATTAATAATGGATATAATTCTTCATGCCGAGACAAATGTCACATTAGTGATGCGACAAATGGGTCATTTATATGAAAGTCTGTACGATTTATTCAATCAAAATTTTGCAATTTCAGCACGAAAGAAATATTGTCGAATTGCTCTCGGCGCTTTATATCATCCTCGATGTCTTGTTCATGATGATTTTTATTGTGTTGTTTTTGTTCGACAACAAGACTTAGCCAAATGTGATCCACCATTTCTCAATCGTTTTGAAAAACATCTTATCGATATTAATAGTTTGATTCATGAACGTCATGCAATATTGACTAGAAAAGTTCTTGGCTGGTTAGCCGAACTCTTATCCATTGATGGCAACAAACATTTTCCTCTTTTACAACATCTATTCGTTGATTACAGTAGTGAATACATTTGCAATTTAGTCATGGATGCTTTTGATCAATTGAATATTTCTGTTGATAATAGTAATGATGATCGTATGGATGCTGTGATGTCCTTTTGTAAAGAAAAGTTAATACTCACTAGTTCACCAGATCTTCTTTTTGTTACATCGGTCCAATCAACTACGAATAACATTCATCCATTGATTGAACAATATTACAAAGTACACACTGATCTCTCGTTTCTATCGATAATCGAACAGGAATTGAAAGAAACAATGATCTCTAATCGCATTGTCTATACATACACACAATTGTATCATGCAATTGATTGTGTCAAAAATGATCATCGGATTGATGAAGTCAAATTGAGTGACTTTAAAACAGAACTTGAACTAATTAAAAAAATCAGAAAACATTACAATTCTATCGTTGATACTGTTCGTTTATTACTTATTCGTGTCGATTATCATCGTGAACATCATCATATCTTGATGCTCAAACATATTCTACTCAACGAACGACTATCGACTACAAATCGTGGGATATGGTTAATATTTCATCTTCAACGTAATATGCTCAATCAAACAACGAATGATGTTTTATTCAATGCTTGGTCAACTGTAATGGTCGATAATATAAATGATCACAAAATTATTCCTCAATCTATTCTTCTTAACCCATCATATTATGATTTAATCACAAATCCAAAATATATACTTTCGGAAAACATGTTTGATGAATTGTTCGATTGGTGTCTAACTAAATTGCGTTATACGGTTGCTCGACAAAATGATAATAGAATAATTAATATTCATCGTGATCAATTGATCAAATTTGTTATACGATCAAAAACAAATTCAAATGACTCATTAAGATCAATTATTCAAAAATATCTGGCAAAATTGATTCAAACACCAATCAATTATCATGATTCGTCTCGTTTTATTGATTGGCGTCGTGATCTACTGACGAATGGAATAATAATTGGTTCCAGCCGATCATGTGACGATGCTGTACAAATGACTGTTGCACTCTTCTACCGAACATATCTCTTACTCTTGCTTGGACATTTGGAGAAATATACATTTATCGATTCATATTCATTTTTGACTTCAGAAAATTATATCGATGATTCTAAGAAATTACATAAACTGTGGCATGAATGTTTAAATACAACATTAGAAACTATAGATTTTTCATTGATGAATATGGATGTCATTCAAATACCCTTACTGTCAGATTTACGCTTACCGTGTGCACAATACGAATATGAAATAATTCGACGTATTCGAAAGGCAATGGCACAACGTGTTCAGAATGAGGAAATTGGTCTTGGCCAGCTCAATCGTTCGGCTATCGAGCAATTACAACAGCGAAGTATTTACGGAAAAAATATTGAAATAATTTTAAACGATGAAGTCCTTTTTCAACATTACTATCATGATCAATTAACATTGGTGCAAGATGAAACAAAAATCTATCAATTATCAATAACATTCATTCAAAGTTTACTTTCAACCAATGCAACTCGAACTGTCACACAACGACTTAATCATCTATTCACTGATTATGAGGAATTATTAGAATTATTACGACTGTTCGAAATTGGTGTGCAATTGATCGATAATGAAAATCAATTGAAATTCGACCAAAAATTCATCAATCTTGATAAGGAACAATCTCCACCGAATCATAATGATAGTGATCTTTACTGTCTCGTTTTATCCAACGATCAATTCTACTTGATACCACCACAAACATCGATTAGCATGGAAGAAGTGTTTGCCTGCGATGGTGATCCATGGATTGAAACTAGTCTCATGAATCTCATCGAACTACTGGTTTCTCGACCAGTCATTGCAAATGTTCAGAATATTGAACAGTTGACTAGTGTCTACGGTCAGATCGCTCAAGGTGTACTGGAATTGAGTAGTTATCCGGTCAATAATCTAGAAAAATTACGTTCATTTACTAGTCTTCTTCGATGTATTACAGCTCTTCTACCTAGTGATCAAGCTTTGGAAACATTCAAAGTTGCTTGTTTTTATGGTAAATTCGATGCTGCCTTTACATCTTGTGAGGCAATTCATTTGTTTATGGATTACCTATACAAAACTATTAATAACCATCAACCGACAGTAAACTCTACAGTCACTCGTCAAAGTTTACTCAAACTCGAAATGGAATTTCTCAAAAATTGGCTCGTCGATCATAGTGATCAATATGATAAAGTTCTCAATTTAATAGAACAATCCAAAGATATGTGGCAATATTCTGCAAAAATATTTTTCTATATCGAACGTAAACTTGATTTATTATCAATGGTTCAAAACTATTATGGTCGAATTCCTGAGATTGAAGATTTAGCTACACTTAATCGATTTTTACAAGAAACAAATGATTCAACAAGAAAAATCGACTGTCTCATCATGAATCGACTCCATATGAAACTTGTACTTGATGTTAGTGAACTAGAAACAATTGAACAAATATTGAAAAATAATTTTGAAGAATTTGAAGAGAATATTCGATTGGTCCAGAACGATTACTTCAATAGGAATCTGTCATTAATTTGTTTAATTAGTTGGTTGAAATACTATGCTCAATTATATGCATTTGCACTTAATCACGATAGTCACAATGAAATTATGCCACGACTCGATCGACTTTTTACTAGTAATGAATCATCATTTTGTTCGACTCTGAAACTATTCGTTATTAAACAACTCTGTCAAATGTATAAAGTCAATCTAGATGGACTGCGCGACATATTTGTCAATCGATATCTAATCTGGATTCGTTCATTCATTTCTCGATCACCTAATGAAGAAAGTACACAACATAATCTTATTCTTCCAACACCTCTATTCGAATGTCGGGTCGAATTCGAACATGTTCATAACATATTGATTGATAATGGAAAAACAATCGCATGGCAGCAATTGATTGTTCAATGTTCTAGTAACCAGAAATTTGCTTATAGTTTTTTGATCTGGTTTATTCATGAATATGTCCGTTTCTATACGATACATGCATTACCAGACAAACGCTTAGTACAGCTTATCGAACATGATCTCAGTCGAGAATTAAATGAATGTTTTACTCCGATTGGTTTTAAATTTCTCGTTTTGCTATGCACAAATTTTAAGGATAATTCTTATTTTCGATTGCGATCGACAATGAATGATGATGATGTGCATCGACGTCTGGTCGCATTGAATATTGTTGCTTTGCTTATCTCATGTAAAGCTATAGGACAAAATACTTATTTGGGTAATCTTCTCTTTACTAGCGAGCAAAAAATGCCCAAGAATTACATTGAACATGTGCAGACAAAGATCTGTTTGCCTGCTTTTTTATCCAATGATCCATTTATTACACAAATGATTGACGTACGCACACAGGTTACAATACGTTTACCAAGAATTTCTCAACAGAAACGTTTTATTTACCAATGTTCGCACGATTGTCCCTGGATGTTCTATTTTGAAGACTGTGGTGATCCAAATGATCGTCGTTCATGCCCAATGTGTAATAAAGAGATTGGTGCTATTCGAGATCGTGTTCTCATTGAACGTGACCCACCTCAACTTAAAATTCCGATTGATGAAGGTTTTCAATTGATTAAAAAATATATTGAAGATTACAATCAAAAGATCTGCTTTGGTTATCATGATCGAAAACCAGCAGAACATAGTAATGTGGGTGAAAAGCCTGATTATCTTCAACATTCAATTTCCTATCGTTTTATTCATATGTTCATTCATGCAATGCTTCTTTTCTTAAATGAATCAGATTATTTACTTGATCTTGATCTACCTAAACGTGAACATTTTCGAGAACATTTCGAAAAAGATTATAATCTTCTTGGTGAACAATTGAATGACAATGAACAATGTTATATCTGGTTATTCAAGTTATTCAATCACATGCTCAATGAACAATTTATTCATAATGGTTTATTGGATAATCGTGATAAAGTCGTACAATTAGAAACTTGTCTAGAAAAACAACTCATTTTTGCTCATATGGATTCTATTGCCGAGGAAATTCGCCAATACAAAATTGCCTATATAGATTGTCGACGACAATGTGATGAGAAATTTTCCATAGAAAGATATATCGTTGAATTCGAAGAGAATGAACAACGGTTTCCATTATTACATTATTTCAATGTAACAAATATTCATACAGCTAATCCAATGTATGAATTTTCTTTGAAACTTGGACTCTTACCCTATGGTAATCAAACCTATCCGATAACGACATTTTTACTGAAAAAAATGGATGATTATGCCAATATTCGATATCTTTATCCTATTGTTGCATTTACTAATCATTTAATACAAAAATTCGATTATCGTATTAAACGAAATGATGCATCAACAAGAACGATTTCCGACTATTTAAATCAAGGACCCGATAGCGAAATAACTATGGAACTCTATAAACAATTCGTTGATGCTTGGTACCAAATTACTTTGAAAGAACTTCAATATCGATGTCACACAGTGAAACTTGAACACAATGTTCCACAAGATGAATTTGCAAAAAATACAAAACTTTCTATGGTATTAATGAATACATTGAAAGATGAAAGTGGTATTTTATTGGCTGCTTGTTTAAATACTATGGGAGAATTACAGAATGAGATAGTGAATTTCTTTCATGATACAATTATTGGAAATATGAGAAAGTTTCG
Source organism: Macrotrachela quadricornifera (assembly GCA_022393335.1). Classification (NCBI taxonomy): domain Eukaryota; kingdom Metazoa; phylum Rotifera; class Eurotatoria; order Philodinida; family Philodinidae; genus Macrotrachela; species Macrotrachela quadricornifera. The sequence goes on from JAJEKB010018741.1 coordinate 64,840, forward strand.
ACGTCAACGAATGATTCCCATTCAATCAATTCGAACTGAACATGTTTTAAATCTTACAGCTAATGATATTAGTTTAAAATTAATTACCGATGGATTTACCATTAACTATCAATATGGTAGGAGTAAAGATATTATTTATGATTATGAAGAAATTGAATTGACTTTATGTAATATGATCAGTCGTTTGTCTTTGATCGATACGGAAAAAATGAATTATTTCAATTATCAATTTGAATTATACGGAGAAAATTCATCATTAATTAACGATGTACGAGCAAGAGTCAAGCAAGAATTATTGACTGATGATGAACGAACAAAACTTCGAGGATATATTTCAGATATGAGTAACGAAGGTATTCTTCACTATCTTGGTTCACTTGATTATGTCTTCACGTATTTGAGCACAATCACTGATGAATTTGGACAAGATCCACCTAGTATTCAAGCATTTGTCCAAGATTACATAAGTTCGACTGCATGCCTCAACGAAAATGTCTTACGACGGCAGCCATTTTCTACAATTAGTCTCAAGTATATCATTGATTTGTATGAATTATTAGAAGAAAGAGCGTTTGATCAAGTTCTACGTCCGTATGTTAAACAAGAATTATGCGAAGAAACATTTCCTCGAAACGAGCAAACACGTCTAATTGATGAATTTATCGATTCAACTTCGAACAATAAGAAAATTGCCTCATGTTTTCAAAATTTGACCTGTTGGATTGCTATTCTCAAACGAATTATGGTGCGAGTACTCTCCAATGTTAGTGTACATCTTGATGTGCCATTAAATCTGTATCTCGGACGTCTTGATTTGTGGACGAGTGATGTCACTATTGCCAATATACAATCAATTACAGTCAGCGATGATATTCTCTTACAACATACATTCATTATTTTGACAGGTCTAGAAGCGCGACGAAATTGCCTATTATCTGGCACGACTCCAGCAGGCGTTGATCGACAGAAAAGTCGTGCGAACGAGTTACAAACATCTCAAGGACAAATACACCAAGCAACAATATGGCACGTAACGGACAACAAGACTGGCAATGTACCAAAAGTGATTGGAACAGGAAAAGGCAGTGGCAAGAAACTACGTTAGATATCGTAGTAATGAACATATTATGTGTTTTAAGAATGGAAACTCGTTTTGGAACAAACTCTATATAAATTGATTTGACAAATTTTATATCTTTAGATAGAAAAAAAATTAATCGAATCCGCTAAATTGATTTTATTTATCATAATTATTATGATAAAAAAGAAATTGCCGTTGTGCCTATACTCAGTTGGAAATATCTTTTCACCTTATCAGATGCTGGTATGGAGAGATGGGTTTGAATAAAAAAAAATTGTCAGTGCAGTTTCTTCAGAACTAAAGTGGGGAACTTACAAACTCTGTTTTATTTTCTTGACATAGATCTTTGATAACAAGAAGATGCAGACAGTGTTTCATCTAAGCATATACCGATACCAAAATGCTGGAGTTTTGGGTAGTTTTGGGTTTAGTTTCAGGTTTTGGTCTTCCTCTTGCGCTAGGCATTCGTAGGTTCTCATGGGCTACCATATAGAGGTATCCATGACCATAAATTCCCAAGGCCTATTATGTAGCGATATCTGAGATATACTCACGATCCAGAAATTAGGAATTCCAGGAATTCAATAATACAAAATCTATTTGTCAACAAGCATAAAAGAAATCAAGCAGTTCAGTAGAATTCTATCCTTCAGTAGTTATACAGAAAGTATAGACCCTATAAGTGCCAGTGGAAATTAAGGAAATCAAGGAATTCATTGATTATATGAGAATTTTTCGAATTTAATAGAATTCTCCCCTTGAGTAGGCGTAAAGCATGTTTAGGTGTTATAAATATCGATGGAAATTATGTGATTGATAGAATCGTAGCATGAGATTAGAATTCGTGGAATGTGATTGTATTCGGAAATAGAGCGGTAAAGGAGAATGAAAAATATCGAAGGTTTTGATTTGGAATGGGTTGGGTTTGTATGCTTTTGACAATGGTAGCATGTGTGGTATGTTTTAAATGCACAGAGAAGTAATAGATGCTAGTTCGCTTCAACAATTATGGATCGAAAGAATTCAAACAGTATTACTGCATCTTTAAGAATGTATCGAATATTGGGAAGCTTGTCTAATTTTAATGGTGTTGTGCTATTGAATAATTGGTAATGTAATGGACCGATCGTCATGATAGACTTTGTCTTTAGAGAATACCAGATGAACTGCTTATTATGCTATAGATGGGGAATTTTTTGAGGCTTGAGAGGTATAGTGTTTAGCATCACATTCGATGCAACAGTGAGCAGGTTTAATGGGCAGTCTCGCGTTCGGTGCCCTGTTGAAGCGCTCTCACCTTCACTCCATGCTGAATGATGTGCTGAAAAGCTTACCACGTGCACGCTCCGATTTGATGCTATGGTAGGAAATTTGAGTCTTCGTTCTGATGCTGCATATTACGGCTCGAAGCTTTGTGCCATCCCACTTGTACTCTATCATGTGTCTCAAACCTTTCCTCCTTCCCCCTCACGTTCTGTGGTCTAGTTCAAAGGCTTTTATCCTCACCCTCACTTCCGATGTTGTGTTGAACTGCTCTCAGTCTCGTTCTTATGCTCAATGGTGTGGCTCAAAGTTTGTCGTCCTCACCGTCACTTTTGATACTGTGTTGAACTCCTCTCAATATCACTTTTATACTCGATAGTGTAGCTCAAAGTTTGTCGCCTTCACCCTTATGTTCTATGTTGTGACAAAGAGTTTTCATCCTAACGCTGCTGCTCCATGATTTAGGCGAAAGTATTCGGCGTTCACCCTCACGTTCAATGATATCACTCGCAGTTATTCATGCTCATTCTGACGTTCGATGTGATGGTAAAGACGTTTCGTCCTCATCCTCATCCACACCCTCACCTCATACCCTCAAATTTCAATGTAATGGTTGAATTGCTTGATTTCTTCTTATGCTTGTAGATGTATAGATTTTGCTTTATTGAGTTTCAGGAATTCTATAGAATTTCCAATTTCTGGATCGTGGGTACTGCTGGTGTTTCACATTTTAATCCCACAGGGATTGTGCTAACAGCTTTTTTTATTAGCAATCGGATTGGTGATAATATCAACTAGAACTTTGATGATGGGTTAAAAAGTTTAAACTGTATCAGGTTGACGTTTCATAATAAATTCATGGTCTTTCCATTCTCCGACAGGAAAATCAACTTCACAACTTTGTGGAAACCATAATGTGAATAAAACTTTTGTGCTTTGAAATTTCTTGAAGACACTGCTAACCATATAGGTCGTGCTGGAAAATTTTCTTTGAACCAAGATAATATAACATTCATCAATTGTTGACCAAATCCATGAGATTGTCGATCGCGTTGAACATAGAGACGTTTGAGTAGTCCATCTTTATTCGAGCAAACATCAGGATGAGGAATATCATCAGTATGACAAGGACTAACAATAGCATAAGCAACAAGTTCAACATTTGTTTTATCTTCTATGAGCCAGACAGCTCGTTTTGGATCATTTATTATATTGGCAAACCATTCTGGACTTCGTGTTGAACAAAGATAAGAATCGGCCTCATTTTCAGGATACGGCGGAGGGAAAAGATCTTCCAAATATGTTTCTCGAAAAGTCTTTAGGCCAAGTTGGGATAGCGCATCAATGTCAGATATATTCGCTCGACGAAGAACAAATTGATTTTCCATCTATTTAAATTATTTTACTCCAAATTAAATTTAATCCAAAATCTAATAAATAAAAAACTTTTAGAAAATCTGTGTATCATTGATAAAAAAAACTTTTCGCATAAAATGAGATAAAGCGTTATACACAACAAAATTCTTCTCATATTATTTCAAACCTGTTCACAATTTGATGATAAATGTTCTTCATAATTGCATGACCATTTAACTCATCTTTTTTGAATAGTCTGTTGCAGGTAAAAGAACAGTGTCAATGATTTGTTGCATTCTGTTATGTAGCGATAAGTGAGTTATAAAACTTGTTTACTTTCGATGATAAGAATCAAAACTGAGTCATTCATAAAGAACAATGAAGAAAGGAATGAATGGAGAAATAAAGAAACAATGGGATAAAGGAGGCTAGGAGTATGTGTTTATAGATTTCAATAAAAGATGGCGTAGCGATAGGACAAACCATGCGAATCTACAGTGGCACCTAGCATAAGTTTCAGTTGTCATCTCAGCGAATAACAAGAATAGGACAAAACAAACTTTATAAATAATATGAAATTGATGCACGCATAGAGAGTTGTCATAACCAATTCGTTTGAAAACCAATAACAGCTACAATATTTCGAGTTTTCCAACATGGAACAGTGGTTTTGTGCAATGAAGTTGGTGTTTTGGTGCTTTAAAGGGCTTCAATTTTGCATTTTCGCTGTGAGACAAGAATTTCAGATTTTTAAACTGAATAATTCCGAAAATTTTCTCTATCTGTATCAATAATATTGTTTATAAAGTTTGTTTTGATTTATTCTTGATATCTCCACCGATGAGAACTAAAACTCGTCTATGGAGCGCTTCCCATATATTATTCTTGCTTCATACTAAGTCAAATCATAAGTACATATGTTGAGACCTTTCCTTCCGCAAAAATATCCGGTTGCAAACCGAAGCTTGTAAGGGAATATTCGGCCTTCATTATAGTTGGGGCAGAAGTCTTACTCCCTCAGAAACAAGAACCTCACAATTGGTGGAGAAGTTCGGCAGAAATTGTCTACATTAATCAACTTCTTATTTTTCTCTTTTCTTCATTACTAAAAAAGAAAAAGAAATATTTCTTTTTTTCTTTTTTCTTCCACAAACACTTTAGTACATTATATCCATTACTTATAAATATTCTAAATGAATAATGACAATATTACTTCACATTTATCGCAATCGTCATTGTATGTACGAATAAATACTCAAGATACTCAGCATTCGAATCCGTCAAATCTATTGGATAAAAATCGTAGAAAATCAATTATTCCATTATCTCATTTACCGACAAAATTACAAACTTTATCTCAAATGGCTGACGAACAAGATAATTCATTAGTAGAAATGATAACATTTTAGAGAATGAAAAGGCAGAAAACAATATTTATAAAGAAGAAAACAAAGGCGAAAATAATTTCGACGTACTTATTTATCAAAACTTTACACAATTTTCTGGTGACACAAGATGTTAATCTTTGGTTGAGTGAAACCGAGGAAAAATTTAAAGGACTAATAATTTAAAGAAATTTTCATTTTTCTGCAATTCCACTACTTGTGAAAGATCGCGCACAAAAAGTTTACATAATGAATAGACGAAATATTAGGTCATTTGATGATTTCTATGAAATCTTATTATTACACTTCGATAAATCCGGAGCTCAATCTACTTCATTTCAACAAAGAAAGCCACCTAAAGATAAAAAATAACAAACTATAGCAACTTTCGATAATACTCATTTCTCTGAAAAGCCACCGAAACATCATTCCACCGCACTGAATGATTATAGTGCCGCCACATTAAATGGCGAGACACTAGTCTCACAAACAGCATTATCTCATACTGGTCATAATTCTACTAATAATACACCCAATTCCACAGATACAACAAGTGTATTTCAAAAGGTATTACTTGAGAATTTAATTAAAAATCCGAAAACTTTTTCAAGTGGTAAAGATGATGCTAAGAAATGGCTAGAAGATCTTGAACACATATTCAATGTAGCACATATTTCTGATATAAATAAATTAGATTTAGTATCATATTCGCTTCGTGGAGAAGCACTTCGATCGTTCAAAGATAATAAAAGTACATTAACATCTTGGAATATGTTCGTGTACGAATTAAAAAAAAGCACTTACATCGTATTATCATGAAGATTTAGCCTTTAAAAAATTAGAATCATATACTCAAGGCGAGAATCAATTAATCCGCAACTTCTACAATGAAATACTTAAACTTTGTAAGGAAGCAAATCCATCTATGAGTGAATCAGCTAAATTACGAAATCTTCTTAATAAAACTAAACCAAATATTCAATTTGAAGTCCGACGAAAGAAACCAACAACTACAAAAGAATTTCTTGAATATGCAAAAGAAATTGAAGAACTTTATCAACCATCCAGTATCATTATAAATGTTAATACTAGTACTAATAGTACTATCGTATCACCTGCACCATCTATTATGGTTCCTCGGACGATAAATAATGGTACTAATTCGCTTTCAACTACACTTCAACCTTCAAATTGGAAAAAATTTGATAATAATTATCCTAGTAATCCCAACAAAAACAAACCTCGTTCAAAATTCGTTCCACCTTCTTTGAATTCTTCGTTACAATTACAGCAACTGATGTTTTCATCAAATAAATCACCTAATCCACCTCAATCTCGACAAAATTTTACTCCTCAACTATTCCGTCTTAATCAAGCAAAATTTTCCAATCGCAACAATAATAACAATAAACAATCAACTACTCGACCACATTCGAGAATACTTTTCCGTAATAATTTACAACAAAATAATATCGCCAGCTTAATGTCCACAGATAATTTCACGCAGCCTAATTCACAACGATTACAGTGCTTTTCCCTAATTCTGCGGAATTTTTTTTTCTATTTTTTGTTTTTGCTATTGCGAAACCATTTTACATCCGATTGCGAATATTTTTATAAATCTGGATTCTCCAGATTCTCCTCTTTCAAATGATATGTTGTTCATTTTTATATCTCATATTTTCATGTTGGGACAATCGGTCTACGAAAATGGACTTCACTTGATAGAATTAGGGTACACTTCCCTAATTCTGTTTTCCAGCAGAAAAATGCCCCTAATCCTGCGTTTCTCATTAAAATACATAGGAAAAAAAACTTCGGAGAAAAATGTTTTTTTCTATATTTTTCGAGGGAAATGGAGGGCAGGTATGCTAGACATTTTTGTAGAGCAGATCAAACTCTACTATAATCCAAAGGTTCAACAGAATTCTATCTCCTTTGATTGAGATATGAACCTTGAAAGGAAGATGCCTGGAGGTAATGGAAAAGAAGTTGTCCCTAATTCTGCATTTCAGCAATTTTTTGTCCCTAGTTCCATTTTTCAGTCATTTTTTGTCCCTAATTCTACGAATAGTAATTTTGTCTTTAATTCTGCATTTTAGCAATTTTTTGTCCCTAATTCTGTTTTTCAGTCATTTTTTGTCCCTAATTCTGCGGATAGTAATTTTATGCCTAATATGAAATTTTTATCATTTTTTATCCCTAATTCTGCGCATAACTGATTTTGTTGTCTTACATTATATTAATCAGCTATTTTTGTACTGATACTTACGTACAAAATTAATCTACATGTAGATTAATTTTGTACGTAAGTATCAGTACAAAAATAGCTGATTAATATAATGTAAGACAACAAAATCAGTTATGCGCAGAATTAGGGATAAAAAATGATAAAAATTTCATATTAGGCATAAAATTACTATCCGCAGAATTAGGGACAAAAAATGACTGAAAAACAGAATTAGGGACAAAAAATTGCTAAAATGCAGAATTAAAGACAAAATTACTATTCGTAGAATTAGGGACAAAAAATGACTGAAAAATGGAACTAGGGACAAAAAATTGCTGAAATGCAGAATTAGGGACAACTTCTTTTCCATTACCTCCAGGCATCTTCCTTTCAAGGTTCATATCTCAATCAAAGGAGATAGAATTCTGTTGAACCTTTGGATTATAGTAGAGTTTGATCTGCTCTACAAAAATGTCTAGCATACCTGCCCTCCATTTCCCTCGAAAAATATAGAAAAAAACATTTTTCTCCGAAGTTTTTTTTCCTATGTATTTTAATGAGAAACGCAGGATTAGGGGCATTTTTCTGCTGGAAAACAGAATTAGGGAAGTGTACCCTAATTCTATCAAGTGAAGTCCATTTTCGTAGACCGATTGTCCCAACATGAAAATATGAGATATAAAAATGAACAACATATCATTTGAAAGAGGAGAATCTGGAGAATCCAGATTTATAAAAATATTCGCAATCGGATGTAAAATGGTTTCGCAATAGCAAAAACAAAAAATAGAAAAAAAAATTCCGCAGAATTAGGGAAAAGCACTGTACCTATTTCTATCGATCGTTATATGGAATACGATCAATTTGGACACCAGGCTAGTGCCTGTCCAAGTTTTTAGTACCGGAGTCATCGAAAGATGGTGTTACCTCCGGAAATAACCAACAAAATTCTCCCTAATCTTTATCACAACATTAGTCAATAATCAACATCTACAAAACTTTTATTAACAATAGATCATTACGAAAACTACAAAATTATAATTTTGTCAAAACACAAACTCATTCATTTGTCTTAGCTGATGGTATAGCACCCTTTTACGTATTAGGTACTGTGGAATTATCAATATTATTCGCTGACCAAATAACATCAATTCGGGCATATGTTGCCCAAAACTTATGTACAGATGTAATTCTCGGAATGGGCTACATTACTCGCTATAACCTTAAAATTGATACAAAACATCAATTTGTCTCCATCGAACTCAATGAGTGTCAATATTATATGAACACTAATCAAAATTATTCATTGCAACTTATTCCAATAACCTTATCCGAATCTCTACATCTTCCTCCCAAAATCAACTGTTCAGCTACAGTTGCCATTTCTCGTTCAACAATTACTTCACTGTTCATACCCAATATACACTTTACGCAAAATAATATCCCACACGTTCCACATAAATTTCTTCAATTTTACAAACATTTCTCTGCTATAACATTATCTAATACAACACCGTATCCATAATACGTTACTAAAGGTATTTGTATTGGATTCTTATACTCTTATTTCATTTCACGACAACCTTACCATACCTCATTTCGGATGACCAAACCAAGCGGTGCCGTCAAACACTTTGGCGAGATACCAGTCTCTCTGGGCTCAGTCACCGATAACTCGCATTGTTCTCATTCAAATACCTCTCACAAAAACTTCCCGATACACCACAAACATTATACCAATTCTATCAGAAATCCCATTACTTGTTATACAATTCCTCCAATACACTCAATGGTCGATAAAACTATTCGTGAATTAGCTAACAAGGTGACAAGTACACAACAATATAATGATCTTCTCTCACTCTTATTCTGTTTCCATCAAATTTTTGACACTACCAAACACAACATTGCTAATACATCAATTCATCATGTTATAAACACAATCCCGCATACGCTGCCCGCCTGCAAACCATATCCGTAGCTTCTCATTTGCGAACATGAACATAAATATTAATTTTAAATTCTATAACTTAATTCTAAAGTTTAAAACAAAATTTTAAATTTAAAGTTTATTCAAACTTAAATTAATATTGAATATCTTTATAAGTTTAAAATAGAGTCCGCTACATAAAAAGCTTTTCAATTTTCGTCTTATTTAGTGTAATTTGTAGAGCGCGCTGCATATAGATCTATTCAATGTTTTTTAATATGAATTTATTGTAATTTGTAGAGTTCGCTAAATTACAAAGAAAGAGCATTTATTGTTAGCGCTTTTAATTAATTTCTGTTCGAAATTCAACTAACATATGTTGTACCATTCACAATATGGAAACTAATATCGAATGGGCAATGATTAATTAATCGAGATACTTCAGCATCTATTCACAATAGACAACGATATTGGAAGCGTAGTTCATTTCGATTCTATTAACACTCATAGTGTCATTATGAACCAAGCCAAATCTATATCATCATTGATACCGATACATATAAGTATCAGATTATATACAAATATCCAAATTGTAAAAACTTCAAACTGTAATCGACAGAATCTTTTTAGTGAGATAAACAAATATTGAATTATTGAAATAAATCTGAATAAAACTTAGTTAAGAGTTCTTCGTTATTCTTAAGATGTTACTTCTTTAATATGTTCCTGCATTAGTAACCCTTGCTCGTACAATCGTAGTATCGTTACCTGAATAACAGACAATCATTCCATTGACTTAAAATTATTAGAAAATATTGGTCGTTCTCGTAGACATAATACTTCAGTTTACTTTTTCATTCACGGCCCTTGCTTGAAGTATAGTGGTATTACTATCTCAATAATAGACTGTCATTTCTTCATCACAAATCTTTCCAAAATATTAAAATCTCTCTCAAATAAACATAAGGTACTTTAATTTATTTCTACATTCACGATTCCTGCTCGAGCTATAGTCGTATTACTCCTTCAACAATCGACAATCATTTCATTTATTTACAATCTCTTCACAATATTCAACTCTCTCTTTCGTAGACATCAAGTACTTAAGTTTATCTCTACAATCACGATGATCTCTGTAAATTACAAACCTTTGTACAATTAAAAGATTATTCTCATGAATAACTCACGTCCTCTACAAATTACAAAAATTCTCCTGTATTAAAAATTTATTCTAATAAATAGCTTACGACCTCTACAAATTGCAGACTATTGTAATTATTAAAACAATCAATTATAACCATTAAGTCACGTACTCTACAAATTATAGAAGTCTACGTTATTAAAAATATATATTGACTAATAACTTACGTCCTCTATAAATTGCAGGAAATCTATTTAAAAAATTTTAAATGAAAATATTTTATACGATTAAAACTTTGCAGAGTTAGATTTACAAATATTCGATTATTTTTTAAACTTACCAATTATTCAATTCGACAATCAGTCGAAAATTTGAAAGAATTTATTAAATTTAAACTTCAATTTTTTTCATGTTCGCAAATGAGAGGTAGCCACCATATCCACAATCAGATAAAGAAGAATCAATGCACTCTATTATTCAAGAATTTTTACACGCAGGATTAATTACCGAATCCCATTCTTCATACGTTGTACCTGCCATTTTAGTAAAGATAAAAGATGGTATATATCGCTTTGTAGTGGATTATAAAAAATGAAACCTAATTACGATCAAGGACTCCTCACCATTACCAAATATGGAAGAATTAATAAGGAAACTTAGTCGAGGATATAAATACTTCAGCAAATTGGATTTGAAATCTGACTTTTACCAAATCCCAATTAATGAGGCTGAGCGTAAAAAAACTGCTTTTGTTACACTTTTCGGTTTATATCAATTCAATGTATTACCTATGGGACTCACCAACTCACCATCCACCTTTCAAAAAGTTATGAATGATATGATGCATCTCGAATAAGTATTTTCGGTTTTATCATCAAAACATTTTATACTTAATCCTCTAAAATGTGAACTTATTGTGTCAACAATTAATTACCTTGGACATACAATTAGTGAGAATAAAATTTCACTGATGCATGAAAATATACGAGCCATTCTCAACATTAAAGAACCAAACACATTACCTCGTGAAAATAAATTTATTGGCGCGCTAGGGTAGTACCGAAAGTTTATCTCGAACTTTGCCACTGTCGAAGCACCAATCCACGCCGTAACAAACCTTAATAAAAAAGATCGTCGTAAATTCAAATGGACAACTGAACAATCTAATGCATTTCATCAACTCAAACAAAAGCTAACAACTGCACCTTTATTTCTTCATTTTTCAGTTGATGATCTGATCAAACATTAATACTAACGACTGATGCAGTGATTTTGGCATTGAAGGTGTTTTACAACAAGAAGTTAACGAAGAATTACGAAATTTATATTACCATTCTCAATTAATGACTCCTTGTGAACGCAAATACAGTCCCATTGAAAAAGAAGCTTTAGCAATTAACAAATGTTTTACTCGTATGAGACCATATTTATTCGGTCGATTCATTATCGTCAAGACAGACCATTGCTCATCATGTAATATTATGAAGAAAACAGTACGAAATGCACGCGTTGACCGAATTTCACATCTGATCCAAGAATATAACATTGATCAAATAATTCACTTAAGTGGTCGTGACAACTGCTTACCTGATAATCTATCTCGATATCATCGCGAACAAGATGATGATTTATTTGATATTGATTATGATATTGAAAGCAAATCCTCACTTGTGGATTCTTCGTTTACTAATCAAAACCTTTTGAATGCCATGTCATTGCGTCCACGAAAAAATAAAACAGAATCAGTGAAAGCTACAGCGAATGTTGATGCTTTCGTCTCTACTGATCTTGACACTACTTCCGTTACAGATACTCATCTACCAAGTACTAAACACGTACTGCGTATATTTTCTTCAAATTATTTCGATACAAATATATTACAACAAGAACAAGCTCGGGATCCCACTATACAACATATTATTCGCCGACTTCAAGAGAAACCGAATAATTTACCCTTTATCCTCAAAGATAATCTTCTTCGTAAACTCATCACGATCTCTCCTTATTCTAAAACTAAGCATGATGCTATTTATCTTCCATCCTCGATGATCACGCCACTTCTTTATGCTTGTCATAATGATCCTATGATTGGAGGACATTTTTCACTTGATCGAACAGATAACACAATTAAAAATCTTTATTGGTGGCCAAAAATGAAATTGTCTATTTCACAACATATCAAATCCTGTTTTTCGTATCAGCAACATAATATTAGTCGTCGGAAAAGACATGGTTAACTTCGTTCAATTCCACCACCTGATGGTCCATTTCTACTGATCGATATTGATTATTGCGGTCCACTTAAAACAACACCGCGTGAAAATCAGTAAGTCCTTGTGATAACTGACTACTTCACCCGACACATTACCACCATTGCCTTACCGAATTGTACAGCAGAAACGACCGCTCAAGTTTTATTTAATGAGTATTTTTACAAATATGGTATACCAAGTACCATTATAAGTGATCAAGGAACACATTTCCAAAATCAACTTATGCAAAATATTCAAAAATTAATCGGATATAATCACATATACAGCACGCCTTATCATCCTCAAACAAATGGTATAGTCGAACGTTTCAACAGCACATTTATTCCATAAATCTCAAAACTTCAAGATACTGAAGACAATAATTGGGATGAATATTTGCAAGCTGTTGTATTCGCCTATAATTCTGGTACACATAGAACCATCAGATACTCTCCATATGAACTCGTATATGGTCGTCCACTTCGTCTTCCTATTTCTACACGACCATCATACTTCTCCTTCTCTAAACCTAACGATTACTTTACCCAACTACAAAAAACTCTACGTATTTATCATCAAGCTGCCAAACAAAATATTTTACAACAACAATAACAAAATAATGAATATCGGTATGATAGAAATCGTCCAGATCCACATTACAAACTCGATGATAAAGTCTTAATCCGTATTTATGGTATTCGTGGCAAATTAGATCCGAAATTTTCACCTATACAAAAAGCTATTATTGCCGTTAATCATCGCACTTATATAGTCCAAGATACTCAAACAAAAATGAAATCACAGGTCCATGTTGCCGACCTACGACCGATTCATATCGATTAAACTCTTTCATATTCAATTCATTTACCCACTTATTTATTTCAATTATTTGATTCTCTGTTTCATTATGTTACCTTTCAACCAATCTCAATCAATTTACTCTCATCTTTCTTTTAACCTCTGTCTTAATGATTAATCTCCAACTTGAGTTCCAGTGAATTGATCAGACTTTTAAGACTGGTAGGTCCCAACTCATCTTTATCAGGATAACATCTTATTTATACTCTATTCATATACATCACTTCATTTAGTGATCTTCTTCCTCAACATTATTCTTTATATTATCACCGGTTGTATCAACTCTACAACTTGATTATCCAATTTTGCTGTCATCTCATAAAGTCAGTATAATTTTTTTATTATTTTCATTTGTCTTTTTTCTTTCATTCATTACCATCTTATCATTCACATACATCACTAGCTGTTGTTTATTTTCTATAAATTCGAAGATGCAGTCTCCGATTAATTCGGATGACAGCAGTCATTCACCCGAAGATCCTTCTTCATTTTCTTCTACTCACTCATGTCGAATATCATCTCCACAACCTTCTTCAAGTCATCTACCTAAATCAAATCCATATCAATATTTTCTAAAACGAACAGTGGAAAATTGTCCGAAACATCTCACCGATTCTCACTGTAATAAATGCCTTAAAACTGCAAAAAAAGTTAAACAAAATTTACGATTAGTTTAGCAATTACCCTCATTTCGTTATTTTAACCTTGCAACGCTCATTTGTTCTTATTTTTTCAATCTTATGGTATTTCTATTCTTGATCTTCTTAGTGTTCTGCTTTTCCCTGCTTTTGTTCGTTTTCAACCATATACTTTCTTTACCTCAATAAATAAATTCATATACTGTCATTTATGCTCTGTAATAAATAAGTAATTTCTCATAATTTATGTTTGCTTTTTAACGAAATCCTTGTCAAGGTTTTTCTTCGATAATAGAAAATGACTAAAATCTTCTGAAATTTTTCATGGCTGAATTTTGAAGACTTCTGCAAAACTACCAAATATTTGAATGCCTGTCTAGATAATGCTGTATATGTGTGATGATGTATAATCATGAAGAGACATGATGATTCCAATTTTAATCAATATTCATCGTACATATAAGCACAAATGTAGGCAAGAAAATGTAGTATATTTATGAAATCTTGATTTATTACATGAAATTGAGTGTTCTTTTTTAAATATTTCAAATGAAAATCAAAAGAGTATTTACATGAAACTGCATTATATCACTTACATAAAAAAAAGATTTTAAGACAATATTTTTTCTCAAAGATAATTTTATAAATAATAAAAGCTCATTTTTTGGTAATAAAACAGTATTTCTAAGTAAGAAAGTCATATGCATGTCTGCCATGCAAAAATGCACGTTCTAAGGCGAAATAACGGGTGCGCCAGGACGAATGGCCGCGTTTTGCATTTCAATTTTCATTTACTTAATATGCTGTGTAAAAAAAACAAAATGCACCACGACATGGAATGTGAAAAACTACACAATCTATACAGAATGATATCTTTTATATATGCACCTTTTGTTTTCAAAATGGAAAAAATTCACTGGGACCAATTTTCGCCTCTACGAGAAAGATCATTTATTGGTATACAATGAATTTCTCTTTTTATTTCATCGTTTAATGAATCATATCGAAGGCCATAATCAATGATCGGCCGTATACCAATCGAGATATTTCGATGCTAATTTTTTCCTCATTTTTTCCGATAATTATTGATAGTGGCACATACCAATTACATAATAACAAACTAGGACTGTATCAGTGCTTACATTCAATAAAAAGAAATGAAATTTGAAGATCTTCGGAAGTTGTTGAAAAGTTACTAAGAATACTTTCAGATAGCCCTTGAGATGTAATTAAAAGCACCCCCACAAGTAGTGGTTATTTAAAAAGTGCGGAATTGTACGATCCATCAATAGGAATATGGACAATCACTGGTAACATGAATTTTGCTCGACGCTATCACACAGCAACTACACTAACAAATGAAAAAGTATTAGTGGCTGGTGGATATGGTAATACCTGGTTAAATAGGTCAGAGCTGTACCAACCATAATAACCAAACAAATAATATGCAGTTTTTTTTTCGGTTCGAAATAAAGAGGAACAACAAAAATAACATGCAAAACTAATTACTGCTGTTATCATGTCAGTTTCAATCTTTGCATTTTTCGCACTTCATCAATGAACACCAGTAGATACATAGTAAAGATCAACATACTTATGTGAATTGAGTATAGTCTTGTTTTTTCTTATCTTTCTCCGTTTTTTGCTACCTTAGCGAACTACATTCATACTTTCAAAGTAAATTTAAAATAATGATCTAGACGCATTTAATGAAAATTTTGTTGTTTTTCTACCATTATAAACAAAAGGACAGGTATGTATAAGGCCACACATCGGCCTATTAATATTTTTCTTTCTAAACCGTATTGGATATTATGTTAATAGAACGAGCATATTGAGACGAGCATATTTTAATACTAAATTTATAGTGTTTCGATCGATTTTTGAATGCTTACAACTATTAACAGAATTGTTTATTTTTGGTCATTTCTTGAATAAATGATGTTTGGATAGTGAGTTCAGTGTTGTAAGAAATACATAAGATAAATTGGAAGTTAAATAATGAATTTCATAGTTCTTGAATAGGGCTTCAATTCTGTATATGATTCACCGATCGACTATCTGGTTTAGTAGAATTCGATGCTAAATTTTTTTTTATTTTTTTTTTATTATGCGAGAAACTGTGACCTAGTGGTACTAACAGTACATGTGTTTATAGAAAGTAAAACAATTGCGGAGTCGAAGAATAGGATGACGATAACAAACAGAGGAAGAGAAGAAAACACACAAGAATCACAAAGAAAGGATAAAGGATAAAGAGAAAACAATATTTTTAAAAGTGATTGGTCCCCTTCTCTTCCGATATCGTACACCATTATTCAATGACACCTACGTGCCGGGGGAAGGAATCGAACCTTCTGATCTCTGAACTCAGATGCATAGAGCCACTACGCCATCCCCGGCTATTCGATGCTAAATTCTACGCATGCACTACGGATATAATGTCTATATTTGTGATCTACAATGATTTTCCAACTTAAATAATTTATCGTAAAAATTGAAGATACCAAAATTCTAGTCTAGCTCATTGAAAGAACTACAAAGCCTTATATTTCTGAAAGTTTAAAAAATATGGCGACATAGGGAATTTTGAGTGAAAAAGTCTTAGAACTACAATTTTTGCCATTTTTTCGTCGATTGTGACGGTATTTTATGAGAAAAATTAAATTCTCCTATCCAAACAAATGTCAGATTTAGAATCAGCGTTAAAAACTGAGTCGACCTATATATAGTTCAAATCTTTTAAAGACTGTTCACTTTTTTCGAAAAATTCATCCTATCCTTTCTCAGGGATACCATCATAACACTCCGAATATGATATATCTCATTAACGACAATTTGACTGGTGAAATAAAGTTCTTCAGTCTTAATGATACTAATAAAAGAAAAATACATACAAATATGCTCTGTATATAGTCTTTTCAAAAGACATGATTTTTGAAGGTGTTATAAGACTGCTCCTGAGGAGGAGGATAGGAAGAATTTTCGAAAAAACTGAAAAATCTTTAAAAAATTTGAATTATAATGCACGATGCAAAAGTAATCGCGCAAAATGTTGATCCATAAATAGAAAGGGACTGAAACAAAACTTTTTTTATTAAAAGATAGAGATTCTTCTGCTCTTCCAGATTGTATATAATCTATTGTTTTGACCGTGTCTATAAAAATAAAAGAACATGACAAAAAAAAGAAGTATATTTTCAAAGACGTTCCGCACTTTTTTTTATAAAAACGTAGTAGAAAATGTTGACCTTTATATTTCTTCAATAAATACGTTCCAAAAAGAAAGTTTTATTACCATTCGATAGAAAATTTTCTCATCTTTCGAATGGTATGAAATTTTTTTTCGCCCGTATTTCTCAATCCAATCAAATAAGAAAGAGAGAAAAACATGCGTGCATTAATTTTGCAATTTCAGTTACTCACATATTTACGAAAGTTTTTGAAGCTATCTTGTAGATCGAAATTAACTATGATTAACTACCATCCAAAAGTTTTTTTGGCAAGTTCGTGAAAAAAAAAATTTCAAATTCATTGTGAGTGTTTTTCTATTTTTCTTGTTTCATTTCATTGAGAAATTCGACTGAAAAAAACAAATTATATACAATCTGGAAGAGCAGAAGAATCTTTGATGCGTGCTGCATGATAAGGCTTGACGAATCTGATCGATTAGCAGAAACAACTGTACTATAAAAAGGTCACATCCTTGAAAATCCAAAGATTTTTAAAAATACCATCGCGACAGTGGCAGATTCTCAACCACGATGGACATCTCTGCTTTACTGGATCTATGTATTTTATTTTACATTGTTTTTTGTTTGTTTATTCTCTCGATGAAAATAAATATTTCGCGAACCTATTAGAAATCAAATAATAAAGGAAAAATAAAAGCAACAATCAAGATTTAAATTCATAATCGTCTACGACTGCATACAAAAAATATAATGAATAACAAAAATCTTATACAATACGATACCATTTACTATCATCTAGCAAAAAACGTTTGTTAGCATCATATTTAATACTTATTTGTATTATTGTATTTGATCTAAAAAATAAAAAGGAAATTATTAAATCTTAAATAGCTAAAAAGGTAAAATATGTTAGGTAACGAACCATATGTAATAAAAACCACGTGCAGTAATTCAAAGGAACAAAAAAAAAATATCGTATTTTGTTTTCTCTGATAGAATAAATCGTTTATGACGGAATTCGAAAGAAGAGGTGTTTATGAGACAGTAATAATGACTTCACATGTCTTCTTTATATATAGAACACACGATTCTATAGGAGACATAAATAATCAATACGGTTAAGCATAGTGGTCACATGATCAGAATAATTTCACAAAGTCAATAAATAGAAAGAGAAAGAGAAAAACGATACATTTCATTATATTATTTTTTCCTTTCTTTTTTTTCTTTTATATGAATAAAACTATTGAGTAATTGCATAGATATTCGATACAATGACGACAAAAACAACCATATATGATTTATATCCGGATATATTATTTTGTATATTTGAATATTTTACTATTAATGAACTTTATGAAATATTTTCTGAAATAATTCCACATATAACATCATTAATAATAAACTCACATATACGACTTCATTTACGTGATTCAATTATTCCTAATATTAATCCTGCTCAAATAATATCATTAGAATTACCATGTCTTCCACGATTAGCATCTTCATCTCTATCTGAATTTATTAATCTTCGATCATTAATATTACACGATATGGAAGATCCACAATTACTTATCAATCAATCTCTTTCTCAATTTCTTGAAATCTTACATTTAAATATTTCTTTAAGAAATAAGCCAACTATTATTCTTTCACTTCTTTCACTTATTACACAATTACCACAATTAAAATCTTGTACACTTATTTATCCAAGTTCTTATTTTATATTAAAATCTAAAGAATTAATTCTTGAAAAATCATCTATAACAATTAAATATATTCAACTTGATTTAAAATGTTCAATAAATAGTTTAGAAAAACTTCTTAAACATTTACCATATCTTAAACATCTTCAAGCAACTTTAGTATCTAGTCTACACTATAGCAACACGTCTTTAGAAACATTATTATTTCCAAATATTGAATATTTATCTATTTCATGGGATTATATTCCTTTTGTAGATATTCTTACATTTTGTAAGAAGATGATTCATTTAAAAACATGCATATTTAATACTAGTAATTATCATAATGATTACAATATATTTAATCCACTAATATGGCGTGAATTTATTGAAGAAGATCATGTTATGCTTAAAAAATGCATAGTTAAGATGAAACGACAACCATCACATAATATGCAAAGAATTCCAAATAGTTTTACATCAATGATTAATGATCCATATTTTCATTCAATTAATTTTAAAATTAAAATAGATTCTTGGGGAAACTTTGTTCTCAAAGGCAATTATATCAAATCAACATAATAAAACTAAACATACGAATATTCTAAATTTATATGATTGAAACAGACTAAAATTTTTGTATGTTGTATATTCTTTGATGTTTTGATTTCATATAAATCATTATTAATGAAAACTAACTTTTTTCATATATTAAAAAGATATTGATTATATAAAATACTATACACTGTGAATTTGGAATGTTATCAATATCCTTTTTTTGTATCCAGATGTGATTCAATTATTTTTGATTATCGGTCTTCTACAAATTTATAACAGTTATGCTATTTACACATGAACTCATATCAACTAGATAAGACAAAATGTAATTAATAATAAATCAATTAAATCTTATAGAATAGAATTTAATCATTATTCTAGATATTTAGAAAAAACAGAAGTTCAATAATCATTAAATATCGAAATAGAATGAATTTTTATGTATTCAATTATATATTCTTATATGTATAATGTATTAAAAGTTATTTGAGTATAAAACATATGACAAATAATAAGTAAATATAGTATGCACTTAAATTTGAAAAATATCTGACAATAGAATAGTGGTAAATATGAATTTTATCCCGATATGAAAGTATTTAGACTTATAAAAGATAGAATACTAAATCTAAAGAATATTTATTCTTATATATTATTTTGAAATAAATTCTTGTCAAAAGTAGCTTCTTTTTTAATTAAGAACTAAAGAATAATGTTCTTAAAATACTATGAAAAAATCTTTATACTAATAGAACTTATTCTGAGTTGTTTTGAAATGAGAAAACATATTGTTTTTAAAAAAATCTTGTAACTAAAGGGTAAATAAGAACTTGTCAGTATCAGATTATAATTAATTTTTAAATAACAAGAAAAAGAAAATGACGTAGTGACATAAAAAGAAAAACTAAATTAATTCTATTTGATTCTAAGAAACTCATATTCATTTAGATATTCTTCATACATTAAAATAAAATTCATGTCAGACGTAAATATAATAATAAGTCAATTAAGTACAGCAACATCAGTTGTTGTATTCATATTATCATTTATTAATTTTATTCCTGGTTTAATTGGTCTTTTATTAAATGTTATTATATTTACTCGTCCATCATTACGTAATGAACCATGTGCAGTTTACTTTTTGTCTTCATCATGTTTTAATTTATTTGTTGTATTTATAATTTTACCTGTTCGTATACTTTCAAATGGTTTTAATATAGATATGGCTAATTATAATCAAGGTATTTGTAA